>JASVEL010010362.1:0-206669 GCA_032618575.1 Nicotiana noctiflora
CTCTTAAAAGGAAGTTTGTTTTGGAAAAGTAACCAGAATTTGACTATCTAGTTAGAGGACCCTTATGTGAATTTCGGTGATTTGGTTAGCTTTGGGGGATGATTTGTGAATTAGGAGTGTGATCGGAAGTGATTTTGGAGGTCCGGTGTATAATTAGGCTTGAATTGGCGGAGTTAGTATTTTGGCGAAATCCGGTTGGTAGGTGAGATTTTGATCTGAGGGTCAGAAGAGAATTCTGAGAGTTGGTGTAGCTTCGTTAGGTAATTTTGGATAAGGGTGATTCGGACGTCGTTTGATCGGGTTTTTATTCGAATGTGAGTTTCGGAAGAATTTGATAAACTTAAGCCTTGATTTGGTGAAATTGGATGGTTTTGGTGTTAACGGTATTGTTTTAATGGTTCGAGCAAGTTTGAATAAGGTAATAGATCATATCTATGCTTTTGGTTGAGGTCCCGGGGGCCTCGGGATGAGTTCGGGTGGTTAAAAAGAGAATTTTGGATTTTTGCATGATTTAGGACTGCTGGTATCTAGTATTTCCGCATCTGTGGAAAGGGGACCACATAGGCGGTTCTGTAGATGCGGTGGGGTAGATTGCGGAAATGGTTTTAGAGGGGCTTGGCAATTATGCAGGAGCGGAAGGGTTTCTGTAAAAGCGATCATCGTAGGTGCGGTTTGGAACGTAAAAGCTGTCCGGGGTGCCTTGATGAAAAACCGCATAAGCAGTGGAAGAACCATAGAAGCGGTAACCGCAGAAATGATATTCTGGAGCACAGAAGCAAAAAGGCCTGGGCAAATATTGAATTAAGTCTTCTTCGCAAATTTTGAAAGATCAAATATTTTGGAATTCGAACTAAGAGGGTTTTGGGCGATTTTTGAAGAGGGTTTCGAGGGTTTTGGGCGATTTTTGACGAGGGTTTCGAACTTAGATTATGATATTATTGTGTATAAACATGGATTAACACTGAAAACCCAAGGAATTAAAGGTTAAAAAAATAGAGGTTAGAGCTTGAAACATAAGAGAGCTTAAACTTGGGATTTGAAGGGTCAAATAGACTCTGATTCTTGTGAATTTGATATGTAGATTCATGGCGAGATAGGGAACGTATTGATGTAAAACTTTATGGATTTCGAGAAGTGGACCCGGGGCTCGGGTTTTTCCAACTTCATGATTTTTGACATTTTTCGAGTCTTTTCGATTGGGTTATGTTCTCTTAGCCTATTGTGATGTATTCCTTGTGGTTTTGGCCAGATTCTACGCACGAGGAGATTGATTTGCGAGGAAAAGGCATAGCGAGCTAGACTTGTGGCCGACTTGAGGTGAGTAATTGATGTAACTACTGCTTTGAGGGTTTGCAACCCCAGATTTTCACATCGTAACACTATACTGAGGCATGATACGCATTCCACGATGAGTGTGGGGTCATTTTCTATTGGGGATTGAGGCTTGTTCCATCTCGAGTGTGATTTCTACTATGTGGGAGATTGAAACACATACATTATCAATGTGGATTTTGCTTATTGTCGTGTTTGGGGCCTTGTGCCGACCTGTAGAATCCTTAGGGTATCCTTGTGTGTTTTGTCTCACTTGTGTGCATATCACATACTCTCAGTTATGTTTTCTACCATTGAAATAAAATAAGAACTGTGTTTTTAATCATGAATATTAAATGAAAAAGGATAAGACGGCTGATATCCCTATAATATGTCATACCCGAGCGGCTGTGAATTTATTTAACTGAGTTGGGCCGAGGACCCATTGCGAAGATGATTTCCTTGTTATTGATTGGGCTGCAAGCCGCAACGATGATATATTGATATTGAGGTCGTGATCTTGTTTGATGCCACAACATGGCTGATTTTGCATTTTGGCTGTAGGAGCCCCTTCGAAGTCTATACACACACCCAGTGAGCGCCGTCGACATTAAATATGTGGAGCGAGATTCACGCCGCATCGAGTACTAGAGTGCACCATTATATGTGTTGCATCTTTTCATGTATTCTTCCTTGTCTGTATTACTTGTTGGTTACTGTTTTCACTTATATGGATCTAAACTGCTAGATATAGAATTACATTGTGAATTTTCTATGTTTCCTTACTTTGAGACTTTAGTTATGTTTATTACTCACTAGGTCGGAGTACTCACTTTACTCTCTGCACCTTGCGTGCAGATCCAGGTTCTCCTCAGGCTGAGTTGATCTAGTGAGCAACAGATTTGCTTCCGGGAGTGTCGAGGTAGCTGCACAGCGTTCGCAGCCATTGACTTCTCCCTCTATCCTTATATTGTTTTTCCGTACTATCAGATTTTTAGACAGACTATGTAGTAGAATGACACTCTCTATGTAGAGGCTCATGTTCATGACATCAGGTCCATGGTTGGGCTATATTCTATTTTTTGTTAAACTTCAGTATTTTCATCAGTATTTCTGAATCTTGACTTAAATGGCTTAATGATTTACTATTTTAATTATCAACTTCGATTTATCAGTTGTGATGAATATGGGAAATGGTCAGGCTTGCCTAGTAGTGTGTTGGGTGCCATCATGTTCGGGATGGGGTCGTGACACTAAGAGTTTTATGAACTTCCTTTTAGAACAGAATTGTAACCTAGTGCACGCCATCTCGGTCCTCTACAATGTACCACATATACCATACCATTCAAGGATAACATGAAAACTTTTATCTCCCTTTTGAGCCATAGACATCTACGTACTCAACTAGTCCAGAACTTCCATTGATCCCATCTAGAAGAAAATCATTACACATCTCATGCTTCTCACATTCGTAGAAAATGCACTTCTCCAACCATGGTAGAAATCAACAAGAACTCTCCCAATTCCATTTGCACAAATTAAATTGTCATGACTGGATCCTTCTAACTAGACCAAGCTAAGCAAGCCATCAAAACCCAAGAGCATTACTGCAAAATACCTGTAAGGACCCATTACCTCGAGCACATACAAAGAATTAATCATATCCTTACCATACCGATTTGGTCTACTGGTAACGTCCAATTCCACCGCTAAAAAGCAATAGACACGGTCGTACGCAATATATTTACCCAACTATGAGTCGGGGTCGAATCCCACAGAGAACAATATGTAGGCGATTAGAAATGCAAGAAAATTATTGCTAGTCGCGCTAAGCCAAACACTTAAGATTTTGGGTCTTGGAAAATGTATATATCTAAATGCAAAAATGTAAACTAACTTAGAAAGCAAATACAATGATCAATGGCTATAAGTATGAATGCATCGGGAATTACACTCAAGTAACGATCCAATGTATTTCACGATTTTACAAATATGAGCGAGTTTATGGTAATTAGCCACGGATAATAATTCTTAATTAGCTTCTTCCGAAGACTAACAAGACTTCCTAATTGAATTATTCCTAATCACAATTAGAAGATTAAGCACACCCGATAGGCTACAAGTAGTTCAATCCTATCCCTAGGTCGAATCTATAAAGTGAGGGTTAACGCCTCAAGTTCTTGTTAATTAATCTTTCCCAACCCCAAATTACCTTTCCCAAGATTAATTCGGAGTAAATGGGCGAGTCCTAGAGTTAGCTATTCTCTTTGGAAACATTAAAGAACAAGAATAATTAAAGTAACAATAACTCACTTCATAAATATATAAAAATCATTCAATACATAAGCACAACAAGGTATTTAATCCACACTTTAAATATGAATATTCTCATAAACAAGATTCAAGTGTTGGAAATAAATACTACACACTTAGATATACAATACAAAGCAAGGAAATGAAGAAATAAACATAAATGGGTTAAGAAATCCTTAACCACAAGCTTTAATCTTCAAGACCCAAGTGTGTGTGCAAAACCCTAGCCTCCAAACTTGTTCTCTCTAAGCCAAAAAGTATGTTCAAGATGCCAAAAGATGATAAAAGATAAAAAATGAGAGATGCTCAGAGATGTCTGTTTGGGCGAGTACATAATTGATTTGGGGTAAAAATTTGTGAAATTCCAATTCTGCCCAGAACATCCTAGAAAATCTACTATGCGATCGCACAAAGTCCATTGCGACCGCATAGAGTTGGTTTCTCAAACTATGCAATCGCATAAGGCCCACTGCGTTCGCATAGAGCTAGTTTCTCAAACTATGCGATCGCATAAGGTCCACTGCGTTCGCATAGGCTTGTCGACTAGCAGCTGTCCAGACCATCTTTTCTTCTATGCGTTCGCAATGTGTTGGTGTGTTCGCATAATATTCATTCCTTGTCATATGCGATCGCATGTAACCTTTTGCGATCGCATAGAGTGATTAACTAGGCAACGCAATTTGTCCATTTTTGCTTCATTTTGGTCTATTTTCACTTGGTTTCTTTACTGTTACTTCTAAATCACATACGACCTGTAAAATAGAAGTAAATGGCATCAAATACACGATTTTATTGCTCAAACATAGCAAAAGTATAGATTTAAAGATAAGATGAGTTGATAAAATACCAACTCATCATCTACTATCAAGCTACCCTATCTATCTAAATTTCCTTCCGATTCATCATCAACTTGATATTACCTCTTGTTGTAGCCCCACAATGCCTTAACCTAGGGTTACCACACAAGACCTAGCATAAAAACACACTGACTAAGACTCATAAGCCGCTGAATATTCTCTCAAATATTCCAAGAAACACCACACTCCAGAATACTTTACTCTGAAGAACTTCCTGTGAATCTAAATCTGTTACCTTTACTATTCCTGATACCGATACATAGAATCCCATAACCAACATAAGAATACCAAAAGTCTTGACTTTTCCAATGAAAACTCATTCTCTACCATACTTACAACTTTAAAATACCCGATTGTTTCCTATAGAATATTTAACATATTAGAGCCATTCTCAAGAGTCATTCACTCTTCTTCAAATTGTAATTTACTTGATCAAATGAACAGAATTAGTCGTACCTTCTTAGCATTCTGATACTGCAAGATGTAGCCTCATCTCAATACAACCAAGCAACCTCCTGCTCTATGCACCGAGCATTCTTTACCAACAACAACTCAAGACATCTCGTGATTCTCTGTCCCCATGAAGCATAATGTAACCTCTATCGAAATCTTTCTTTACTCGAGCCATTCTAGGTCTCAATTTTTGCAAGTCATAGCTAATTCACTCGCACACCTCAAACTAGAACCAACATAGCGCCTAACCGCGCAATCAACTACTCACACCAGACTCCCTCACTTGGCTCGAGGCCATAGATCCAGATACACTCAATAACTCATAACACTTTTACTCTGCCGATGCCACAATACCATAGTGAGATTAAACTCAAATTATTTGTAAGCTTGTGAAAGTATAGATCATCTAGTGTAGTAAATCTTCTACAAATCTCGCATTCATCCCCACAACAGTTAAACCCACTCTCTTAAGCAACCCAAAATTTCAAATTTCAACATGTACTTTTCACTTAAACATGAAATCTAGATACACATAAATATCACACTACCTGCTTCGCCTCAATCTAACTTTTCTGCATACCTTCCACCGTCATACAAATTACACAGTCATTTAGTCTTCCTGGGCCTGAACTCAAACTGCAACATGAAATGCACCTCACTCCCAACTAGGAGACACAAAAAAATTCTTCACGCGCCCCTCAGGCTACACATCAAATCAAAATAGAAATCAAACACTTAATAGTTCATCTGTCATCCAACAAAGTTCTTCGTCACTACCAAATCATATAGATACATCCCGTAGTACTAACATACTCTTCACATAGATATCCAACTGTCATTCCCACTAATAGGGACAATACCGAACATATACGTTCAAAACACCTGCTCATACAATCAACACCTCGATGCTTAAGCCATAGGCAAATATCTGGCCTTAAGTCTTTCTGACTAGCCCAACATTAGCTCACAAAGATCACATCTCGTCCCTCGATCGAGGAATCACAAGCCATCAATGCACATCTGATACTGAGCACTTATGTGCGCATACGAATGCGCGGAAGAAGTTTCAAGAGTTTCTTTTCAAGCTGAATCAAGGACGCGCGATAAGAATTAAAGAATGTGAAGTTTTCCTAAAGGTTTTGTAGCCTCTCGAGGATAAATGCAAACGTCTCCATATCGATCTGCGAGACTCTACTAAACCTGCTCATGAGTCGTGAGACCTAGTAACCTAGGCTCTGATACCAACTTGTCGCGACCCAAGCCCAAACCCGGTCGTAATGTTGCCTCTCGTGGGGACAAGGTCAGCCAACTAAACCCAATTCATCCTTTTAAAACAGTTAAAAAATTGTTCATAAGCAGTTTAAATATGACTTAATAATATTAATTAGCGAAAATACAACTCGACACAAACCTAATTGGGGTGTCACAAGTCACGAGCATCTATTATAGTGTAAGTACAACCACAAGGTCTAAAAGTAAACAAATCAAGAACAATGAACAAATAGAGAAAAATGATGTTGTGAATACTGACAGTCACCTCGTTAAACTCCAATATCTCTAACTCTGGTCGGCCAAACCCACTACCGGGTAAATAAATACCTGCATCTGTACATCGGGTGCATGGAGAAGTGAGTACTCCAACTTAGTGAGTAATAAAGGTAAATAACAACTGAGCGATAAGAAATCACGTATGACAAATCATCATGCTGTATAGAAGCAATGAAAACTCTTTTTAGAAAACAGTGAATGTGTGAAAGTTTTAGAGAAAAATCTTAGCTCAGTTTAAACTGCTTTTGAAAATGGCTTTTACAGCAGTTACCCTAGTGAATGCCAAACAAATAGTGCAGATAAGTACAGACCCCGGGCATAACACTCAGTTATCAAATAATACCAAAATAACATGTAAATATTGCAAGAAGAAGCACAACCAACATATAATGGCAGACAAAAGAAATAAGGTCAACATATCAAATAGTATCGGTACCGCTCCGGTGTTCAACCAGATCCACAAATTGCTGTGGCATGTAGTCCAATCTATTTATCATCGACGGTACTCACTGGGGGTGTGAAGACTCCGCGAGGGACCCATTACCGTCCAAGCGCAATATCAAGCCATCTCGTGGCATCAAATCTAGGCCCTTGCCTGTTATAAAATCGGTATCGCACTACTGTGGCGTGCAACCCGATCCAAAAGTATCCTTATAATATAGGCCATCGACATTACTTAGTCGAAATCACATAAGCCACTAGGGCAACAGTAAAACATGATGCTCAGCCCAAATATTATTAGAAATATCATTTCAAGTGTTAAAGTAAAATAAACTTGGCTGAGTTTTAAAATCACTAGAAAATATATGATTGAGTTCAAGTATAAAATCAAAGTAGTTGGGATATATCAACAACAACTCCCGAAGGGTTCAAATAGATGGCATAAAGCCCAAATATGCCAATCAACCCAATTTATAATGAAGACAAGTAAATTTCAGTCAAGTACGCAGTAAATTAGTTTAATCGGGATGGACCAAGTCACAATCTCCAACGGTGCTCTACCCCATGCTCGTTATCCGGCATGCAAGTCACCTTAATATAGCACTACGATGTGCAAACACGGGGTTACAAACCCTCAGAATATCATTTACAATCATTACCCACCTCAAGCTGGTCAAACTCTAGCTTGCTATGCCCTTGCCTCTCAAATCGGCCTCCTCGCACGTCGAAAACAAATACGTCACAATATACCATAGGAACAATACCCAATCAAAAATAATTGAAAAATATTCAAAATCCCTAAATTGGCAAAACCTGAGCCCCAATCCCACTTTCCAAAACTCAAAAATTCTTATACAACCGAGTTCCATATCTCGCCACAACTCTATACATATGAAGAACACCAAAATCGGAATCCCATTGACCCCTCAAATCCCAATTTTTGCTCTCTTAAGTTTCAAACCCTAAACCACCATTTTTGACCAATAAATTCTTATGTTTTCAGCCCTAATCCATGTATTTGCACCATAAAATTGTGTTTTAAGTCGATGAATCCTTATCTTAATGAAGCTCCTCGAAACCCCCTTCAAAATCGCTTAAAATACTCCAAGTCCGAAGTTAGAATGAGAAACACTTTAAAAATTTGCGTAGATGAACTTTAATATTTCTGACCAGGCGAAGCCGCATCTGTGGTCAATTCTCTCTTCTGTGCCTTCCGCTTTTGCGGTCAAACTTTCGCTTCTGCAAAAATTCACTTATGTCCAAAATCTCCTTCTGCGGTCAAAATTCTGCATCTGCGCCTTCCGCTTCTGCTGAACAAACTCCGCTCTTGCAGAATTTCTCTAAGGGCAAGACTCCGCTTATGCGATACCATTGCTACATCTGTGATACTACAGATGTGGCTCCTTATCTGCTTCTGTGGAAAAAGCTCCCCAAGCCAATTCTCGCACCTGCGACCTCTAAAATTACTCCCAATAAGTCACAAATAATCCCTCTAAGCTAACCAAGTCATCAGAATTCATATCCGAGTCATCGAAATCCATATCCTGTTGACTTTTCCAAATTAAGCCTTCCTTAAAGAGTCTAAGTGTCTCATTTCCTTCAAAAATCAATCCAATCCAACTCGATCACACAAGACACTGATAATGAAGCATAAAATAGTAGAAAATAGGGAAAACAGAGAGGTACTGGTGAGATAACGGATCGGGTCGTCACATACTCTGAGTTGATTTCTCTTCTCCTTTTGGCTGAATGGAACAACGAGTTGCTTATGAGAAATCATAAAAATCGACCCACTTGGTCTACACTATTGCATGAAGTGGAGCAGGTGTATTCTCATTAAACTAAGCGTGGAAAAGTTCGTGGCCATATTCGTGGCCATGGTTGTGGTCGTGGTCATGGCCAAAGAAGAAACTTTCTTGTGTTAATCATCTCCTAAAGAAAAATAACCACCAAAAATAAAAATAAAAAATATGTGAAGCCAAAGACAAAGGGTTCAGAAACTAAATGCTATCGTTGCAGAGAAATAGGGTATTGGACAAATATTTGTCGTACACCAATACATTTGGTTGAACTTAATCAAGAATCTCTAATGAATAAAGGCCCCGAAGCTAATTTTGTGTATGAAAATAAATTTGATATCACCCACTTGGATGTGGCAGACTTTTTTGAGCACCCTAATGGAAAAATAGACTACTTGATCGGTGATGGGTCCGTGGTTACAAAAGATTAAATACTTTGATTTTAATTTTTGCTTATTCGTATTAGCTAGTGAATAAACATCATGCAATGATCATAATTTACATGAGTAGTGGATTTGTAATTAGAATTAATCAGTATGTCAAATTAATATAATACTTCATTGAATAAAGTTATTGATTTGAATCTGTTTGTTACTCGCTAACAAAGTGCAATACGGCAAGGTTAAAATTTAACCTCCAAAGTTTATTGAGTTTGAATTTTATTATGAATATTGGTCTTATTAAAAGACCATGTGCCAAATGTGGATGGCATCCTCTTTGTTTTTTATTTGGGAAACCTTAATGAAGTTTTGCAAAATCTACATGCAAAGGCCTTATGGCACCATATTAAAGGCTCTAATAATTCTCCTACACAATTTTGACTATAAGCTCTCCACAAGACCTTATAAATGGAGTTTCATGAGACTTATCCAAAAGCTTCTTTAATCTTCCAAATGCCCTTACTGACAAAATTAAGGCCACCTCTATTCCTACCTACCTCAAAGGTAAAGACTATACTATTTGGGATATGAGTAGTACTGGTTCATTCACTTCTATATCTTGTAATAAACACCTTGAAGGAAATCACTCGGTTGAGCCTTTAAAAAAGCTTGATTTTAACTGATTTTGGTAACTACACTGCCCTAATAAAGTTAAACTCTTTCTTTGGCAATGCTTGTATAATAAAATTCCATGTAGGACCTTCTTACACTATTTAGGAATCAACATTGATGCCTTTTGTCCTATCGGTAAAGAAGGGCTAGAGGAGCCCAGGGATTATTAGGAAAATTGATAAGCCTCCAAGTAAGGTTAGTGAGCATTACTAGATTTGTTTTTGCATGGTGAACGAATCCCTAGCCCTCCTCCTATATGAAATCTCTTTGAATTTTATCTATTGGTTCAAAGTTTTTGAAGGGAGAATAGTAGAACCCAACAAAATCAATGGATCATTATTTTTCCCTTTGCCATCTGGAACCTTTGGGAAAATAAAAATCATAATAATTTCAATAACCTTGAACAAGGTCTTAGTGTCAACCTAGTCCTTAACCAATCTTGGGAGTATAATTTTTTTTTACAGAAATAAACTCCCTCCAACAATCTAAAATAAGAATTGACATTCACTGGCTAAAACCTCCCAAAATATAATCAAACTAAATGTTGATGGAGCATTTTCAAAGACTAACTTACATGGAGATTTAGGAGGAGCTTTTCGTAATAACAATGGTGATTGGATAATGAAATTTCATAAATCTTGTTATGCAATATCTTGTCACGATCCCAAAACCCGATTGTGATGGTGCCCAGCACATTGCTAGGCCAGCCTGATCAATCTCACACAATACCGAGCTATCAGCTCATACTTTACTTCAAAAGCAGTGTTTAACAATAATAGAAATACGGTGTGTTAGCATAAGTTACAAAATAACCCCAACACAATGAAATATATCCCACATATCTGAAGTCATAAGCCATGAGCCTCTACCAAGAATACAATAGTGATACTGAAATACAACTATATCTGACAAATGCGAAAAAATATCTAAAAGATAAAGGATAGAAGGAAATGTCAGGTCCTGCGGATGCTAGCAGCTACCTTGACAGTCCAAATAAGCTCTCTCTGAGCAGCCGGGGAGTCAGCCCTGCTGTGATGTACCTGGATCTGCACACAAGGTGCAGGGAGTAGTGGGAGCACTTCCAACTCAGTGGTTATAAGTGCTGATAAAGACAGTGAAGATAAAAATACCCAATATTGCACTAAGCAAGGCTATACAATAATCTCCTTTTACCATTTTTAACAGTATAAGTCTCAGAATCAGCAATAACAGCTAAACAGTACAACAGGTATATCTAAATGCAATGCAGATACATGAACATGATCGCTACGGCGCAGCCCGATCCATTTGGGTACCCGCGCTCACTGTGGGGGTTCAGACTCTGGAGAGGCTCCTATAGCCAAGCGCAATATCAATGATATGCTTCGGCGCGTAATCCGATCCACTATGAGTCCATCTACATGCAATGCAAGCCTCACATGCACGGAAAATATCATTTGAAATCTTTTTCTATCAATAATAGTGGAAAATAGTGTTCCGAATTACTAGAGTTTGGAAAACATTTTTAGACAGTGTTTAGCTCCGGTCTGATATCAGAATAACATGCTATAATCACAAAGGCTATGATAACGATCCTCACGGGATCCAAATAACTGACTCACAGACAAACAATATCCACAACCATCCAAGTAGGAGGTTTACCAGCTCATTTATAGCCAACATCACAGTATAATATTACACAGTCGGACTAAGCCATAGTCCCCAATCACAATCCACCCCGCACTAACAGTAGAGTACGTGTCTTGCCTCACTACTACGTCACATAGTGATATAGCGGGGTTTCGAACCCTCAAGTCATCATCCATACCCATTACTCACCTCGACTCGGCTCAAAAACTAGATCGAAATGCCCTTGCCACGAGAATCGGCCTCCATGGGTGCAGAATCTGATCAAAACCAATAGGAATACATCAAAATAGGCTAAAGGAACATAACCCAATCGAAATAACTCGAATTACACCCAAAAATACGAAGTTTCCAAAATCCGACTCCCGGGCCCGCTTTTTGAAAAATTACAAAAGTCACATTTTCAGAATCCTTATCTCGCCACGAGTCCATACATATAATGTTTATCAAAATCGGACTCCATTTGCCCATTCAAATTATTGATTTTCTATAACCCAGGCTTAGAGCAAAAATTCCCCATTGATACACCTTAAATCCTCTAATTTTCATTGATATAGATGAAGATTCTAGGATAAAATCACGTAATTAGACCATAAAACTTACCTCTAATCGAAATATAGGTGAAAATCTCTTAATCCCACGTTCCCTAGCTTCAAAACTTGCCCAACAATGGTGAAATAATGAAAACCCTCGCAGATGAAATATTACTTATCAGTTCTGCACGACCAATAATTTCTTCATCGCGTTCGCGGCATAGCCAATGCGAACGCGATGGGAAAATTTTTAATAACTTAAAAATCCTTCTACGCGAACGCGTCTACCCGCTCGCGATCGTGACGCACAAAAACTTGGACTCACGCAAACGCATTACTACCCCTCGTGATCGCGTACAAGCAAACACACTGACCTTCGATTTCTTCTTCGCAAACGCGGCATTACCCTCGCAAACGCGTGCCTCAGCTTCCATTCTCTACGCGTTCGCATCACAGCCTTCGCGAACGCGTAGGACAAAAATCTAGACTCTCTTTTCCTTCTAAGCGTTCGCGTTCATCACCACGCGAACGCGATGAGTTATTTTTCTGCAATTTTACACGAGCAAATCAGACCTGTTCAACATTACGAAATGGTTCGTTTGGCCCCCGGAAACAAACCCGAGGCCCCCGGGACCTCAACCAAAATCACCGATCTACTCCAAATCACGATACGAACTTGTTCCAATCATTAAAACACATCTTTAAACATAAAAATCATCAAATCGTGGAGGATTCAAGCGTAAGTTTCAACCAAAACTTCTGAAACCTACATTCTAACAAAAACCCGACCAAACGATATCCGAATGACTTGAAAATTTGTAGACATATCCAAAATCACCTAACAAACCTACTGCAACTGTCAGAATTCCATTCCAACTCCTAGATCAAAATCTCACCTATCGATCGGATTTCGCCAAAATTCCAACTTAGCCAATTCAAGCCTATTTCTATATCGGACCTCCAAATTCCATTATGATCGCTCCTTTTAGTCACAAATCACCTCCCGAAGCTAACCGAATCATCGGAATTCGATTCTGAGACCTCTAACCACATGGGAAACTTTAAGTTGACTTTTCAAAAATAAGATTCACTCAAAAAGGCTATATGCCTTATTTTCAACCAAAATCAATCCAAATTCACCCGATAGACTCTAACACAGATATAAAAACAAGAAACAACATAATGAGGGGATAACGGGGTGGTAAATATCGTGACGACGGGCTGTGTCATCACATTCTCCGCAACTTAAGCAAATGCTCGTCCTCTCACGGGTAAAGAAACATACCTGGAGACTCAAATAAGTGAGGATATCTGCTCCGCATCTCCTGCTCGATCTCCTAAGTGGCCTCCTCCACGGGCCGACCTCTCCATTGAACCTTTATTGATGCAATGTCCTTGGACCTCAAACTCCTTACCCGATGACCCAATATAGCTATAGGCTCTACGTCATAGGTCAAGTCATCATCAAGCTACACTGTACTAAAATCCAACACATGCACTGGGTCGCCAACATTTTTCTGGAGCATAGATACGTGAAACCATGGATGAACTCCCGATTGACTGGGTGGCAAAGCAAGCATATATGGCACCTCTCCAATCCTTCCGAGAATCTCAAAAGGGCCAATAAATCTCGAACTGAACTTTCCTTTCTTCCCAAATCTCATGACACCTTTCATAGGCGAAACCTTCAGTAATACCTTCTCACCCACTGAATATGATACATCCTAGACCTTCTAGTCTGCATAGCTCTTCTGGTGCGACTGGGCTGTGTGAAGTCTCTCCTGAATCACCTTCACCTTGTCCAAAGCATCATGAACCAACTTTGTCCCCAACAACCTAGCCTTACCAGGCTCAAACCAACCAATTGGAGATCTACATCATCTCCCATATAAAGCCTCATATGACGCCATCTGAATACTAGATTGGTAGTTGTTGTTATAAGAGAACTCTGCGAGAGGTAAATAATCAGCCCATGAACCACCAAAATCAATAACATAAGCGGCGCAACATATCCTCCAAGATCTGAATGGTATGCTCGGACTGTCCGTCCGTCTGAGGATGAAATGCAGTAATCAACTCAACCTGTGAGCCCAACCCACGTTGAAATGTCCTCCAAAACTGCAAAGTAAACTGAGTTCCTCTGTCTGAAATGATAGAAACTAGAACTCCATGCAATCTCACAATCTCACGAATGAATATCTCAACTAGCCGCTCTGAGGAGTATGTATTACACACAGGAATGAAGTGAGGTTACTTGGTCAGCCTGTCCACAATCACCCAAACTGAATCAAACTTCTGCGCTGTCTGAGAGAGCCCACTAACAAAGCCATAGTGATCCTTTCCCACTTCCACTCGGGAATATCAATACGCTGAAACATGCCACCGGGCCTCTGATGCTCGTACTTGACCTTCTGATAGTTGAGGCACCGTGCTACATGACTTACTATATCCATCTTCATTTTTCTCCACTAATAATGCTGTTTCAAGTCCTGGTACATCTTCGCGGCACCTGGATGAATAGAATACCGCAAGCTATGGGCCTCCTCCAATATCAACTCACGAAGGCCATCAACATTGGGAATGCATATCCGGCCCTGCATGCTCAACACACCATCACCATCAATATTGACATCTCTGGCATCATCATGCTGAACTCTGTCCTTAAGGATAAGCAAGTGTGGATCATCATACTGGCACTCACGAATGCGATCATATAAGGAAGACCGAGAAACAACGCAAGTCAACACACTGCTGGGCTCTGAAATATCCAACCTTACTAGCCGATTGGCCAACGCCTGAACATCATATGCAAATGGTCTCTCCCCAACTGGTACGCCAAGTTGCCCATACTAACCGCCTTTCAGCTCAAAGCATCGACCACCATATTGGCCTTCCCCGGATGATATAAAATAGTAATGTCATAATCTTTGAGTAACTCAAGCCATCTCCGCTGCCTCAAATTAAGATCCTTCTATCTGAACAAATGCTGGAGACTACGATAAGCAGTAAACACCTCATAGGACATGCCGTACAAATAGTGCCTCCAAATCTTCAAGGCATGAACTATGACAGCTAACTCAAAATCATGAACAGGGTAGTTCTTCTCATGAGGCTTCAACTGACGAGAAGCATAAGTAATAACTCTACCCTCCTGCATCAATACATGTCCCATACCTATTCTCGAGGCATCACAATATACGGTATATGAATTTGAAGCTGATGGCAAAACTAACACTGGAGCTGTGGTCAAAGCTGTCTTGAGCTTTAAAAGCTCTCCTCGCACTCATCCGACCACACGAATGGTGCACCCTTTTGCGTCAACCTAGTCAAAGAAGATGCAATTGGACGAAAATCTCTGAACAAACCGGCGATAATACCCCGCCAAACCAAGGAAACTCCCGATCTCCACAGCTGAGGATAGTTTAGGCCAACTCTGCACCGCCTCTATTTTTTTCGGGTCAACCCGAATACCATCACGAGACACCACATGACCCAGAAAAGCTACTGACTCGAGCCAAAACTCACACTTGGAGAACTTAGCATACAATTTCTCCTCCCTCAACCTCGGCAACACAACGCTCAAATGCTGAGCATGCTCCTCTTTGCTACAAGAGTATACCAGAATGTCATCAATGAACATGATCACGAAAGAATCCAAGTATGGCCAGAATACACTGTTCATCAGATGCATGAATGCGGCTGGGGCATTGGTCATCCCAGAAGATAACACAAGAAACTGATAGTTCCCAAATCTCATCCTGAATGCAGTCTTCATAATATCAGAGTCTCTAATCTTTAGCTGATGATAGCCTGAACGAAGATCAATCTTCGAGAACACTCTCGCTTCCTGGAGCTGATCAAATAAATCATCAATGCGCGATAGATGATACTTGTTCTTCACTGTTACCTTGTTCAACTGTCTATAATCAATGCACACCCTCATAGAACCATATTTCTTCTTAACAAACAGAACCGGTGCACCCCATTGTGACACCCTAGGGCGAATGAATTCCTTATCTAAAAGCTCCTGAAACTGTTCTTTTAATTCCTTCAGCTCAGCTGGTGCCATACGGTAAGGAGGAATAGAAATGGGCTGAGTGCCTGGCACCAAATCAATACAAAAATCGATATCCCTGCCCGGCGGCATGCCCGACAGGTCTGATAGGAACACATCTAGGAAGTCCCTCACAACAGGCACATAATCAATACTAAGAGTCTCAACTCCCACATCCCTTACAAATGCTTGATAAGATAAGACAGACAGCCTTTTTCAACCATTCTCTGAGCCTTTAAGAATGAAATCACACGGCTAGGGATGTAATCAGTCGAACCCCACCACTCAATCTGAGCAATACCAAGAATAGCCAATGTAACTGTCTTGGCATGCCAGTTCAAAATAACATGGCACGGGGACAGCCAATCCATGCCCAAAATCACATCAAAATCCACCATACCTAATAATAGAAGATCCACTCGGTCTCTAGACCCCCAATAGAAACAACACAGGATCGACAGACGTGATCCATAATAATCGTATCACCCACCGGGGTGGATACATGAACAGGAAAATCAAGACTACCACAGGTCGCTCCCAAATTATGTTCAAAATAAGAAGACACATACGAATATATAGACCCTGTGAGCACGTGATTTTTGCACTAAGCAATAAAATTCCAAAATTAAAATAAATAATATTTTTGAGTGCAATTACATGTTTTGATTGAAATTAAATACATTTGTGTGATTGAATAATTAGAAATTAAAATTAGAAAATCAAAAAATATAGGTTAAATACTTGCATTTTTTAATTAATTAGTTAAAAGAAAATCAAGGAGCATTAATAGCGGAAATTATGGAAAAATAGTAGAAAATTTCCAAAAAATATCAGAAAATTAGTAAAAGTAGGAAATTGAATAATTTAAATAATACAAAAAGATAAAAATTAAATACAAAAGGAAATTACCACAAAAATAATTGAAATACTAAGAAAATACAAAAAAATATAATAAATTTGGGCTAAAGAATCTGAATTGGCAGCCCAATACACTGGACCAAAAGAGCCAGTCCATTTGATCCAAATCAAAGAAATCTCAGCCGTTCATCTATTCAAATCCAACGGCTGAGACATTAGCTGATGGTTAATTAATCAATTAAATCTGAGATTGAATCCTAGCCGTCCAAACTTATGGATTTAACGGAGGAGAGCAGATCTCATTTAAACTGAGACGGCATTATATTAAGTTAGCTAATCCTGACCATTGATCTTAATTGATCTAACGGTCAGGAACTCATCGTTACCCTCGAGTATATAAGGCCTTGGTCTCTTAAAGACCGGCCATTTGCTTCTTACTCTAACCCTAGCCACCCCTCTCCTTCTTCTCTCTTCTTCATCCCCTCCATCAAGCTGGCCGGCCATGGAGACTGTCCACCTCCACGGCAGTCTCCGGCCATATCCTATCTTCCCCCTCTTCTCTTCTCTTCTTCTTCATCACAAACCCTACAAAAAACTCCCATGAAACCTTGAAACCCTTCATCTTCTTGAAACTCCGGTCATCGGAGTTCACTATCGATGACCATACAAAAACCACCACCAAATCAACACCAAAGCACCCCCTTGCCATGATCTATCAGCCCATCTAAACCCCTAGCCTCGAATCTAATCCCTTCTTCTCGAATATCCAAAAGAAATTCGCCGGAACCCTAACTCCGGCGACTCAAAACAAACCACCCCAAAGTTCCTATCTTTTCCACCTTCTAAACACCCTACCACAACCAGAAGACTTCAAAGCTGAGGTCTTGTGTAAGAAAAAGAAAAACCTGAAAAAGAAAATAAGGAAAAAGAAAAGAGAAAACTGGAAAAAGAAAAGAAGAAAAGAAAAAACGAAAATGGGGAAAGCTCAGGAGTCAGATCTTGCGAGCTAAGTTTCCCATTCCTTTCTTGCTTATTATTATTTAATTTTTTGTTATCTTTGTTTGTTTCTGTGTGTTTAACATGTTTTTTTAGTAAGTTAGTCGTATGAGCAACTGAATGATATATTAGGGTTTTGTCTTTTATAAATTTCTGTTTCCCTGTTTAAGATCTGTATTTCCTTATCTATCTTCATATCTTTCTTTTAGTATGTTAGTCATATGAACAACTACATGTTTAGACTAGGGTTTTGGTCTTTGAGAAATTTTGTTTGTATGTTCTGTTTCTCCGTATAAAATCTATTCTTCTTTATTTATCCCATCTTCATGTCTTTCACTTAGATGTTTTGCATGTTTAGATTAGGGCTTTTGTCTTTGAGAAATTGTTATCATGTCTACTCTGCTTAAAATCTGTTCTTTCTTTGATTAGCCTTTCTTCTGGGCTACTGTCATGTCTACTTTGCTTAAGATTTGTTTTTCTTTGATTAGCATTTCTTCATGCCTATCTTTGATCTTTGCGAACCATGCTTTCTTCTGAAACTGCTTTATGAGTTTTGCCTATTTGTGTCTAGTCAAGAGCATTTTAAGCATAACTTGGGGTTTTCAGTGGTTCATTAAGCATGAGAGTAGTTCTGACTATACCTGCTTCATGACTAATTGACACACTGTGTTGTGAAATCTGAGTTATAAGTCTTTGATTGAAATTCAACAATATTCAAACCCTTTCTCTGAGTTTTGATTAATTGACAAATGATTCTGATTCCTTGACTATGTGTGTGCAATTTTATGAAAATGGCTATGTTTGCAATAACCTTGTGTTAAGTTGATTACTATTAATACTTATCATGCATATGTGTAATTGGTTATAGCTGCAGTAGTGTTAAACTTGTAAGTGGCTAAAATTGAAAACATGTGTTAGGTATTTTAGAATAGGTTAAAACTGAAAACCACAAAAAGAGGCTATAAATGAATTAAATAACAAAGAGTGGTCAGTTTTGCAACTGACCAACTCTGATAGGCTTCACACACTGGCTAAAATTTAAATAGGCCAGGTGTGTAATAATTTGGTTTAAGTCTAGTAGATTAGACTTACCAAGGCCCAGCTTGACCCATGATCACTAGTGGCTAGACTTGCAAAAGTCTGAGCCATGCTTGTGTTCAATAATAGGCCCCAATTGCAAAGCGAAGTCCAATCTTTGGACTGGCTAAGTCTTAAATAGGTTAATTCAGAATAAATAAGCAGGCTAGTCCTGCAAACTAGTCTCAATAACAGAAAAAGAAACAAGTATGGCTAAAATTGAAATAAGTTTGGAGTCTAATCTGGCCTATTCTTAAATATTGATATAAATGCTGGCCTTTAGTTAAATAAGAGCTGAATCTAAGAAAATCTGACCTAGGTAGGTCGGGTAATTAACCAATGCCTTTAAGGGCATATAAGGAATAGGAAATGGCAAAGTTGTAGATTTAATAGAGCCTATAGGGATACAAAAGACATTTGGGCTCCTGATTTCTGCAATTCTGCATAAAATTAAGGGCATCTTGGTCATAAAGAAAAGGTAATTCATTAAAAAACACTAATAAGTAGGGGCACATTAGTAAAAGCCCCAAAAAGGAATCAAATAGAACCTTCTAGCACATCCTGGAAGGCATCGTGTAACAGAAATTGGGGTTAAAGTGTAAGATTTGGTAAAAAAGGAGGGGAGGGAAATAGAATTATTTTCTATCTTTTCCCCCCAAAAATTTCACCTCTTCTCACCTATAAATACCCCCATTTAGGACTAGTTTAAGGGCTGGAATTTGGAAATCAAAATTTTCAAAAAGAACTATACACTAAATAACAGATAGTCATCTCAGTTTTCTAGTTGAAATTCATATTTGAAGTTGTTTGGGATTTCTGCTCGTTTGCTGGGTTTCTAAATTGCTATTGCTGTGTTATCTCATTGCTTGTTTGAGAATTCATTCTATCACTGTCGCATTGCCTGTTGATTACTGTATCTATTTCAGTCCCCTTAGACTCATTGAATCTATTTGCTAAATCAGGTACACATCCCTGTTCGAAGCTATGGAATGTGGAAGTTATGATGAATTGAAGCTTCGAGTTTCAAAAGTCTTTACTATTTTACATTTGATGTTTTTGTTAGCTATTTGGTTAGTTAAAATTTGTAATTCATTAGGATAATCATTATGTATATGTAGAAGCTCGAACTGAATAATGTAATAAGTAGTAAATAGTGGTAGTGTAGTTATAGTATCAAAATCACTTAGCTAAATAGGTTAAAATCATAAAACAGGCTAATTAATCTTGACATAAATCTATAACCACAAGCTCGCAACAATGACTTTAATCAGTTCATATAGATAGATCCTAACAAGTTCTTAAACAACAATAGTATAACGAAGTTATAGCTTAATTAAGACTGATTTTCATGATATCACACAACCAGACTCAGTGACAAAATGTAACTATGCATCTGCTAATGAGTCAATTTAGTTTAAGTAATTGAATGCTAGGTAAAAATAATTGAATCATTTAGTTTAGTTCTATTTTTACATGATCAAATAGTATCCTGTCAATTAGCTAAAGACAACTTAGTATGAATTAGTATTAGAAAAACAAAGTAGAAAATAGTTTTGTTAATCAAGTTCTGCTGTATATTAGACTCTCATGATTCAGATTGGATACTGTTAGTTTGTACAACAATTTCCTTTTAATAAATAAAAGTTCAATTTGGATTCGTCTCTTTGCCTGTTCATATATGAGTTTCTGTTTTCCGCTTCTATTTGCTTTGGTCCAGGCCTAATATGCGACGATGGCCTGGACTGTGTTCGAGAATTAACTGGGCCTTTGAATGAAATCCCAAATCTGGTCTGGGTCATTAAGACCCAGATATATGTGATAACCTGCTAAGTATCAATCAGAAGTCCAGGCCCAATAACAATGGAAACAATAAAGGCATGGACTCACTTATGGAAATATAGCTAATTAAACATGACTAAGGGAAAAACAATGATAGAAAATGTAGTGACACACATTAAGTTCGAACTTTTAAAAAAATGCGTGGGATAAGCCTCACACAATAACAAAATAGTGGGGCCCCCTTATAGTAACAAAGTGATAAAGTATAATAGATCCGGGAAGGTTAATAGTAAATTCCATAACCTTTCCCAAAAGATTTAAAGCCGTTAGACACTTATTAGGCACGATTTAATAAATATACCTTCCCTAATACGAGTGTTCACTTGGTGCAACTCAAATTATAAATCCCGGCGATGCTGAAATATATTAAAAGTCAGAGGCGTACTGGTTGCGGTGTGACTCAAAATACGTTTTTGTGACGTCGCAATTCATAAAAAATATTAAAGTTGGAAACACATACATATTGTTAAAAAGTTCATAACAAATCATATAAAATTGAGAACGATGGTTGAGCGACCGTGCTGAAACCACGGAATCCGGGAGTGCCTAACACCTTCTCCCGGGTTAACAGAATTCCTTATCTAGGTTTCTGTTTTGGGGACTGTAATATAGAGTCAATTTCCTCAGATTCGGGATTAACCGGTGACTTGGGACACCATTATCTTCTCAAGTGGCGACTCTGAAAATTAAATAAAATCCCGAACCGATTGTCCTTTATTTGGAAAAACTCCTTCCTCTTTGTTATTATATCCTTATCGGGTATTTGAACATTGAGGTATACCCAACGTATCTCTTTTTAAAAGGATCGGAGGAGTATTAAAAAGGGAGGTATGACAGCTCTGGCGACTCTACTGGGGATAAGTAGCCCAGAACTTCAGTTTCAGGGTCTAAGAATTCGAGCTCGTTAGAATTGCCGTCCTCGATGTTATTTGACTTCGTTATACGCTTTGAACAACATGCTGTGTGTTTTACCTCTTTGATATTATATGGATTGTATATATAAATTGTGCCGAAAACCCTTCTCTTCTTCACCCTCGGGGATGTGCTTACTGGTTGAGACTCCCCTTTCTGTTAAGTCACACCTAAATTAAGAAACAGAGGCCGGATAAGTTACAAAGCCGATTAACTCCGCGGGTCACCGGTATGTAGCCCCCTCCTCGATGCGAGTTGTCCTCTCGGGTTCACGATCTAGCACCATATGAAACCATAAGGTATTTAACATAGGTCTAGGACGATTATTTGCATCATAACTGACTTAGAGGACTCAACACAGGGATTGGGTCCGTCTAGGACAGGTGACCCGGTAATTAGAGACCGAGCATACTATGTGTTGCATTTTTAATTGTCTTTGATCGTTATGCGGACCGGAAAAATTCCCGAGAGTAGAAAAAGAATATTGGAAAATGAAAAAAAGAAGAGAAAGAGAACTAGTGATAAAAGAGTTGTTGGAAAATTTGGAAATCTGGAAAATTGAGAAAGTAGCTTTGTTGTTAAAATAATTGGTCAATTAATCTGATCGAACAACGCAGGTTTGATTCTCTCCATTAGGTGGGATACGTAGGCAACCCTTGAATGGGTCCAACCACCCTTTTTAAAAAAAACAAAAATATTTTTGTTTCAAATAATCGAGGTGATCGCTATTTTTGAAAATAGCCGAATGTTCCGAAAGGACGTCGGAAGGCTGTTTTGGCAAAAATAGCCACTTCGAAAGTCATGTTTCCCCTTTTCAAATAAAAAAAATGAAAATTTTCTTTGAACAATATTTTCCTTTTTCTAAATAAAATCACCTTAATAAATGTGCAGGATGAGCACGATACAGATTGAACCCTTCACTTTAATGAATAGAATCCCTTTGGAGTTAAGATTATGGTGGAATGACATGGGACATGAAGGACATAGTTGGGTCAAAATCTATCTAAAGGATCTTACGGGATTAATGGACATAATTCCCCGAGGCGATATAATCCGAGCACTTGTCACATGCTGGGATCCTGCGCACAACGTTCTACATTTTTCGGACTTTGAACTCACTCCCACTCTTGAGGAAGTTGCTTACTACATAGGGAAAAATGAGGTCCTCTTAAAAGAGAAATACTCGGTGGCTCGAAGAGCAATAACGGTGCACCGTTTCCTTGGCTCTTTGAAGATTGCTCGAAACGTCCACAATGAGGATTTGGTTAATGGGTTTTGCTCCCTAAACTTCATCTATAGTAGATATGGACATGTCGGGGGTTACATGACCCCACAAACAAACTTTGTAGCAATTCCAACCGAGCCAAATGGAAGGAACATCGACGATTTGCTTTTCTGGTGGCGTTTCTCGAAATAATCATATTTCTAAGAAAGGATGGGCACATTGATACGAGAGTCGCCGGGGTAGCCAGCACTTTGATTGTACAAGATAATTGCACTTTGGCTGCAATGATTATAGCGGATATCTACCGTGCCATGACGACATGTAAAGCAGGGTGCAACTTCTTTGAGGGATGTAACTTGATTCTGCAAATCTGGTTTATAGAACATCTATGCCATCATCCTTCGTTCTCAAGCTATGGGCCAACTGAAAGAACGTGCCTCAAAGAATTCTATACGAGAACAAAAGAAGTTAAGCGGCCAGAGGGAGTTAAAGGTTGGATTTCATATCTAAGATCGTCGAATGATAGCCAAATCGATTGGGCATATGGATGGTTTCCTTCGATGAGGTGATTTACATGCCGACGGAAGGGTCACACTTCTTGATCATGGGTTTGAAAAGTATCCAGCCTTATGCCCCGTACAGGGTCCTACGACAGCTTGGTAGGTGTCAAGTTATACCAAATGATTGGGACCTCAGTTTGCAAGTAATAGAGACTAGTCCGGATGGGAAATTACCGAAAGCAAAGGTCAGACAGATTTGGAATTAGTGTCAAAATTTGAAGCAGAAACTTGTGTGGAAAATAGAGCTCGGGAAGAAGTATCATCAGGGTACGCTGCATGGTATCGACGGGTTATTGAGCATGATAGACCATTGAAAAGACCTCACTTTCAAGAATTGGCAGAGCAGTCTAAGGAATACGGAAATTGGCAGCAAAAAAAAACGAGTATTAGGCAAAGATCAGCTTGCCAGAAAAACAGTTGCGAGATCTCCAGTTCAAGAGTAGTTTACAGGCAGCATCTGGCGAAGGAGAAAAGAAGCAACTAAAAAAGGAGAATGAAATTCTAAAAACTCAAGTTGCAAAAATGAAAATTGCATCCGAGACCCCGGTTTGCTTAGCCCGAGATGAGAAGCTAATTGAAAATCTTCGGTGCAAAGTGAATGACTACAGCTTCGATATGGACAAAGCAAAAAAGGAGTTAGTCAGGGTTCGGAAGCAACTGGCCAAAGATCCCGAGGAAAGAGCTAGGTTGGTTCAGCAACTACAAGATAAACATGAAGTTGAGGTAGCTCGGTTGAGAAAGAAAGTCATCACAGCCACTGTCAAGAGTAACAAGATAATCAAAGAATTTGAGGAAGAAAGAGAGAATTGTTACACGACTATGGCTCGATTAGAGTTCGAGTTACAACAACTGCAGAAAGAGAACCAACACACCTTAGACGCTCGCGCCAAACAGATCAGCAGGTTACTTCAAGAAAAAGGGGTTGTTCGAGAAAGAATTGTCCATATTGCTCAATATATCACATGAAAGTGCCAACTGTGTGAAGACATGTCCTAAGCAACATTTGTATCAGCCGTGAAGTTCTTTGTGAAGCAAGTCATGTCCGACCTATATAGGCTCCAAAGTGGATTAGCATATAGGCCCGCGGAAAGACCGAACGATGTCTCGTGGGCATTAGGAGCATTAATGTACTCATAGGGCATGCATTTTGTATTCATGTTTCTTTTTGCATTAGTAGCACAACATCATATTGTAAATCAATGTTTTTGAACATCAATAAAAAGATAAAAGAAGTTGTTGCTAATCCTTTTTCGCTTTATATCAATTGTTTGTACGATAGGCAAATAAGTAGGAACGAAAATCAATAAAGAAAAGAAGAAGAAAAAAAAGAGAAGGAAAGATGAATGAAAAAGAGAAAAAGGAAAAGAAAAGAAAGAAAAAAGATGATGTTGGTTCACAATGGAATAAAGGCCGGGATGATGCATAACGATTGAAGACAAAAGTTGTGATTTATAATCGTTGTATCTTATCCTTTTATGTACTAACTATTAACGAGTGTTGTTGTTTATGAGAATTAGATTTTAGTTGGCAACTGGTACTCTGGAAAATCATCATTACAACACACGATCCAAAACTATGACTAAGGCTGTGTCTCAGGAAATTGAGCCAACTATCATGGACCCAGTGCAAGAAGAGAAGGTCGTGGATGTAGCGGGGATGGAGGAGGAAATGTATAAGCTCAAGCAGCAGATGTCGGAAATGTACCAAGCTTAGTCCAGGGGTCAACCCTTACCCGCATACCCAGCCAACCCAGCATATGTCCTGTAAGGCCCCGTGAAATTTTTGTGCATAAAACCTAGTAGATGTGGTGTCATGGTCCGAATGATGTGTTAGGAATGCGTAGAATTCTTCGCGGCGAGCTTGCGAGCCGCGGTTCGGACCCTTGGTAGTGATTTAAGTTTCAAAATGTAGAATAAAATTTTTTCCAGAAAAATGTCAATCTGCGGTGCACTTTTGCGACCGCAGAATCAATATGCGGTCCGCATAGTGACCGCAAATCGTTCCAGTGAGTTGCCCAAAATTGTGTCCAATGTGCGGTCGATATGCGATCGCATGTCAATCTGCGGTGCACTTTTGCGACCGCAGAATCGACATGCGGTCCGCATAATGACCGCAAATCGTTCCAGAGCCTGCGTAATTTTTGAGCCATTCTGCGGCCACTATGCGGACCGCATGTTGATTCTGCGGTCGCATAGTGACCGCATATTTGACCCCGGCCCAGTTTTTGTAACATTGTGACCCGATCTCTTCTTTAATATAACACACCTCTTCTTCATTTTTATCATATCATCTCACCAAAAATTAGAGAGAGAAGAGAGGGTTTTTAGAGAGAGAAGTTCTTCATCTTCAAAGATTGTTCCAACTACTTAATTCCAAGGGATTCTAGGGCAAGGATTCAACTTCCCCAATATTTTCAAGGTAAAAACCCTAACTATTTTCTTTGATTTTCAGTTTTAATTGGGTAAAGAGAGGTTTGCATATAATAGCTTTTGAAAATAGAATTTTTACACTCATGCATGATTATTGAACTTGATTTCTAGTAAAAAGAAGTGGGTAGAAGTAAGAGTCTTCAAGAACAAGGTTGGCAAGAGTAGGATATCTTGGGTAAGCATAAAGTAGGAGGAAAAACATTATCACCAGGTATGTATGGCTAATTTTGATTCTTGTGAAATCGCCCTTATGTGTAAAATTGTTTGGCATGTGTTGATTTGAGAAATTGTATGTGATTAATTGATGTTGTTGTTGGATATTCAAAGTTGTTGTTGAACTATGAGTGTTGTGGTAAGAAATATGAACCGAAAGGTAAATGAGAGTTGAATTGGGTAAAGAATTTGTGAATAATGATTATGATGGCCTATATGGCACCTTGTGGAAAAGAAATCGAAACACTTGAGAATTGGTTTATTGTGGAAAGAGATGAAACACTTGAATTATGGAAAATTGTTGAATATACATGTGTGAATATTCTTGAATTTGGAAACATTGTAACTTGGTTGTGATATTGGCTTGAGAAGTAATTGAGAACATGAAACAATGTGCAAGTTGCTTATTTGAACTTGTTGAAATTGTGTGTAGTACCTTATCTGCTGTTTGAAATTGTTGTGTTTTCAACCGTAAGGCGGGGTCGTGTCGCGCGCCGCGACGTGGTGAAATAAGGTGTGGGTTGGGGTGATAAGGGTGGCCGAGGTAATAAGGGTGGTCAGGGGCAATAAGGATGGAAAGCGATCGAAATCGCTATTGAAAATTGATACATAAATCAATAATGTGAAATTGTGAAAGGAGACAGCAGGAGAGTTTGCAACCTCTGGGGCACTGATTGCCCCTTTGTTTGACTACTTGTGTTTTACGTGATTGATTGGTTATTGTTAAATTGGTTGATCGTGGAAAGTGCTTTGTGTGAGAATTATTTGAAATGAGGAAAATGTGGAAACATGGTTGGCTGGCTTAATTAATTGTTGATGTAATTTAATGGCTTGAGTTTACTTGGGACAAAGTTTGTCCATACATACCAGTACAATTTAAGTGTACTGACGTCCCTTTTGCCGGGGGCGCTACATTCGTGTCATGATTGTAGGTGGATCGGTAGCAGGCACTTCAGCTCGTCGGCAGTAGTATTCTTCTCCTTCCACTGCCCGTCTTGGTGAGCCCCTTTCTTCCTCGGGGCCTTGTGTGGTTCTTGCCACTTCGGTTTGGATTTCATTTTGGTTTTGAAAGGTATAGCCGGAGCCTTGTTACCGGCAAGTATTGTATTTCCCTTTTGTATCCTAGAGGCTCTGTAGACATGTAAACTGTGGGACTCCAGTCTTATATATATAAGGTGTTATGTCGGGCGTTGTAAAAGTTGAAATCTTGTTAATGAATCACTCGTATCATTTTATTTGTTTAATGTGAAATCAATTATGATTAGTAATATATTTGGTTAATGAGAAACAGTCATCACAGGGGTAACGCGTGGGAATGAAAGGCACCCAGGTCCGCTTGACTGGGGCAACCCGGTCAGGCGCCGGTCATGTCCCTCGATTTGGGGCGTGACAATGTCCCTCCCGTCAATCCTAATCCCAAGCCACCTACCATGAACTCATCCTCCACATACCCAGATTACAACCACTACTATGCCTCCACTTCACATGCACCACCACCACTGTCCAAACAGATTCCACCTCAGCCACCACAGGTCGCCCCGGTGTATGTGGAACCACTACCTGTTGCTCTGCATAAATCGTCAAGTGAACCAGTGTTCCATGTGCAAGATACCCATCACTATCCGCCGGAGCCGACTTTTAGGCTGCATGAATCTTATACCCCACTGATGGAGATAACGGAAGAAAAACCCATCAAGAACTTGGAACAAGAGAAATGGCAGGGAAGATGAGGAGTTTAGAACAGTCTTTCCGTAACATACAAGGTCTAGGAGGCCAAGTGAGCATAGCATACAAAGATTTGTGTCTGTTCCCAGAGGTGCAGCTCCCAGTTGGGTTCAAGCTACCTAAATTCGACATGTACGATGGACATAGGGATTCTGTAGCCCATCACAGGGGTTATTGCAGCAAGATGCGTGGTGCAGGAGGGAAAGATGAACTTTTGATGACATACTTTAGTTAGAGTTTGAGCGGTTCTGCGCTGGAGTGGTATACACGTCAGGATCACACTAGATGGTTCATCTGGAACGATCTAGCGCAATCATTTGCCAACCACTTCTAGTACAACTTGGAGATAATACCAGACAGGGTGTCACTTACCAAGATGGAAAAGAAGCCCGGAGAAAGTTTTCGGGAGTACGGCTTTAGATGGAGAGAACAAGCAGTGCGAGTGGATCCGCCTATGAAAGAGACTGAAATGGTACATTTTTTTCTGCAGGCCTTAGAGCCTACTTACTATGGCCATCTAGTGTCGGCTATTGGTAAGAATTTCAATGAAGTAGTGAAAATGGGAAGTTTTGTAGAGGAAGGGTTGAAAACCCACAAAATCATGAGCTTTTCTGCTATCAAGGCCACGAATTAGGCTATACAGACCGGGAACGGAGGATCTATTAGAAAGAAGAAGAAGGAGGAGGTTTCAGTTCTAGAAAGTAAACCATGGACTCGGAGCCAAAGCATATACCATCACCCACCTCGCCCATACCAACCATACCCACCAGTACCTTACAACCCACCTCCACCATATTATCCGCCCACTACTCCACATTACCCCATCCCACAAGCCCAACATTACCCATCGCCCCCTCATGTATGGCGAGTCCAAGTTCCACAAAATGTCTATCATACACAGAACACCTACCCTCCTTCCAGAACCTACAAGAACCCAAATAGGCCCAACTTCCGACCTGATCCGGAAATGAGAAACCGAGCTCAAACAAAGAAAACATTCACCCCATTGTGGGAGTCTTATACCAGCCTCTATCATCGTCTGAAAGAATTGGGGATGCTAAACCCGATTGAACCAAAACTGCCAAACCCACCTCCCAGAAACATTGACCAGTCAGTCAGGTGTGAATATTTCTCTGGGGCACCGGGGCACGATACTGTAAAATGTTGGCAATTGAAATCTTCTATACAGGAGCTTATTGACAGTAGGAGGATTGAGGTATAGGCTCCAAAGACTCCAAACATTACCCAGAATCCATTGCCGACTCATCATGAGACACACATGATAGAGTTAGACCAAGAAGAGAACAGTAGGAAGCTATCCCAATCAATAATGATGATAAAAGATAACAGTAAAGTGGACAAAGAAGTTGAGAAAGAGAAAACGACAGCTGAGGTGCCAGTGAAAAAGCTACCAGTGGCTGAAACATTGAAAATTGTGGTGCCAGTGGTTAAGCCGTTGTTGACAGTAAAAGGAGCATGCATGGAACCAGTGGTCATAAAGCCTGTAGTGCAAATGCCGGTCGTTGATACTAAAGCCATACCTTGGAACTACAACATGGTCATAGTAATGTACATGGGAAAAAAAGTTACAGGGGAGGTCAATGAAACACATTGCCTCATTCGTTCCGGGCGGTGCTTTGCCCCGGAAGAGTTAAGAAAAATAAAAGTGGTAAAGGAGAGTCATGTGAAGAAGCCAGTCTCTGAAGAAGAAGCAGAAGAATTTATAAAGAAGATAAAAGCTCAAGACTACTCAATAGTAGAATAACTGAGAAAGACGCCTGCACAAATCTCATTGCTGTCATTGTTAATTCACTCAGAGGAGCACAGAAAGGCATTGTTGAAAATACTGAATGAAGCACATGTCCCCGAAAAAATCTCAGTCTACCATCTTGAAAAGATCACCAACAAAATCTTTGAGTCGAACAAGATAATATTCTCGGACAATGAATTGCCTGTCGAAGGGACTGAACACAACAAGGCATTCTGTCTTACCATCAAAAGTGAAGAATCAGTGGTTACTCCGGTTTTAATAGACAATGGGTCGAGTGCAAACATTTGTCCACTCTCGACTCTCGGAAAGTTGAAGATTAATCCTAACAGGATCCGGCGGAATAGTGTGAGTGTTCGAAGGTTTGACGGAGGAAGCAAAAATACCTTGGGAGATATTGTGCTGGAGGTCACCACTGGGCCGGTAGACTTTACCATGGAATTTCAGGTGTTAGACGTCACTGTGTCCTATAATCTATTGCTGGGTCAGCCATAGATACATGAGGCTAAGGCCGTACCATTATCCTTACACCAAATGGTAAAGTTCGAATAGGAATAATAAGAAATTACAGTGCATGGAGAGGAAGACGCTTGCAATACCATAATGCCTTTCGAGGAAGCGGATGGGAACAAGGGCCCTTAGGTGTATCAGGTGACAGACACTGTGATAGTGAACAAGATAGCTGAAGGAGAAAACTTGCCAATCCCTACAGTGGCATCTACCACAGTGATGGTAGCCAAAGAGATGATCAAGAATGGATTTGCACTGGGAAAAGGTCTAGGAATAGCCTTACAGGGAATAAATCAACCTGTCTATCTACTGGTAAACAATGATACCTTTGGCTTGGGCTTCAAACCACCCATACCGACATCCAGAAAGCTAAAAGAACCAAAAAGAAAAGTTGCACCCTCCCGAAACCAGTCCCAAAATTGTCCGACACCTTCACTAAGCCTGGTACACAATGACATCTGATGAATGTTGCGTCATGGTATGCTGAGATAAGACCAGATGCGGAACTCCTGGCGAGGTTTGAAATGTTATTTGGGGACGTGAACAGAGTGGAGATGGGCGAGGGTACCAGCAAGATAGATATTCAGTTTGTGGGGTCCCGTGTTGCACTCAATAATTGGAAAGCCGCTCCTTTTCCAATCAGGAGGGAGTCTTGGTAGTTAGCTTTCGAAATATATCATCATTTCCCAAAAGCAATTTTATTTTTTATGATCCCTACCCCCATTGAAGTCAAATGTATCCAGTCTTTGTCATCTTTTGAAAAAATATCAATGAAATGAAGTTTCTTCTTCTTTCTTCATTTTTTTTGCCTTATTTTTATTTATTCTTTCCTTTCTTCCTTTTGTACAGTTCAATATGCGCTGATTCTGATGATATGTCATGCATGAAGGATTCCCGGCCCAGTTCTGACAATCGAATTATTATACAAGAAATTGAGAATGAGAGTGAAATAGAATATGAGGATGAGGAAATACTGGAGGGAATAAGTAAAGACATGAATCAATATGAGGAAAAACCCAAACCAAACTTAAATGAGACAAACTATTAATTTGGGGAGTGAGGACAATATCCGGGAGACAAAAATCAGTGTACACCTAGAAGCCTCCCTCAGGGAAGAGTTAATAAAGCTACTGCACAAATTTAAGGACATCTTTGCGTGGTCCTATGATGACATGCCCGGACTTAGCACCGTTGTGGTGGTACACAAGTTGCCTATTTATCCTAAATGCCGGCCGGTAAAGCAAAAGTTGAGAAAGTTCAAAACGGACATCAGCATGAAGATAAAAGAAGAAGTGAATAACAGTTTGAGGCAAAGGTCATACGAGTTACCAAATACCCCACCTGGTTAGCAAATGTTGTGCCAGTTCCAAAGAAAGATGGAAAAACCAGGGTGTGTGTTGATTATAGAGACCTCAACAAGGCCAGTCCAAAAGATGACTTCCCATTGCCGAATATCCACATAATAATCGACAATTGCGCCAAGCATGAAATTGGCTCTTTTATAGATTGTTATGCGGGTTATCATCAGATCCTAATGGACGAAGAGGATGCGGAGAAAATGGCTTTTATCACGCCTTGGGGAACATATTGCTATAGAGTAATGCCATTTGGGTTAAATATTGCCGGAGCTACTTATATGAGGGAAATGACCACAATGTTCCATGATATGATGCATCGTGAAATTGAAGTGTATGTGGACGATGTCATCATAAAGTCCAAGAAGCAACATGATCATGTCAGGGACTTGAGGAAGTTTTTCCAAAGACTCCGAAGTTATAGTCTTAAACTCAATCCTGCGAAATGCGCTTTTGGAGTACCTTCATGGAAGCTATTGGGATTTATAGTAAGTAGGCGAGGCATTGAGCTAGATCCGTCAAAGATAAAAGCCATCTAGAGTTTGCCTCCGCTGAAGAACAAGAAAGAAGTAATGAGCTTACTAGGAAGGCTGAATTATATTAGTCGGTTCATCGCTCAGTTAACATCAACATGCGAGCCTATTTTCAAGTTGTTAAAGAAGGATGCAGTAGTGAAATGGACTGATGAATGTCAGGAGGCCTTCGATAAAATCAAGGAATATTTGGGAAATCCTCCAGTGTAAGTTCCTCCGGAGCCGAGAAGACCTTTGATCTTATATCTGACAGTGCTTGATAATTCATTTGGCTGTGTACTGGGATAGCACGATGAGACTGGCAAGAAAGAACAAGCTATATATTACCTTAGTAAGAAATTCACATCTTACGAGGTAAAATATACTTAGTTAGAGAGAACATGCTGTGCATTGACCTGGATGACTCAGAAATTAAAGCACTATTTGTCTGCATACACTACATATCTGATATCACGATTAGATCCTCTGAAGTATATATTACAGAAGCCCATGCCTACAGGGATACTTGCTAAATGGCAGATTCTGCTCACAGAATTTGACATCATTTATGTAACACGTACGGCGATGAAGGCGCAAGCAGTTGCAGATCACTTGGCAGAAAATCCAGTGGATGATGAATATGAGCCACTAAAGACATACTTTCCGGATGAGGAGGCAATGAATGTTGAAGAAATAGAAAAAAATGATAAGCCAGGATGGAAGATGTACTTCGACGGAGCAGTCAATAGTAAACGAGTTGGGATTGGAGTAGTGCTTATTTCAGAAATGGGTCAACACTATCCTGTTACTGCTCAGCTTTGATTTTTCTGTACCAACAATATGGCTGAATATGAGGCGTGTATATTGGGATTGAGGATGGCAATAAATTTGGGTGTTCAAGAGATTTCGGTCATGGGTGACTCGGATCTTTTGATACATCAAATTCAAGGAGAATGGGAGATAAGAGATTTGAAATTAATACCTTATCGGCATTGTGTACATGAATTGTCTCAAAGATTCCAATCCATAGAGTTCAAACATATCCCAAGAATGCACAATGAAGTTGCGGATGCTCTGGCCACACTATCCTCTATTGTTACATCATCCAGACAAAGCCTATATAGATCCACTTCAGATGCAGGTGTATGATCAGAATGCTTACTATTTTGCCGTGGAAGGAGAGTTAGACGGGGAAACGTGGTATCACGATATCAAGGAATACTTGAAGATAGGAAAATACCCAGTGCAAGCCACCGGAAATCAGAAGAGAGCTGTAAGACGCTTAGCGAATGGCTTCTTCCTCATTGGAGGAATTATATATAAAAGAACACCAGACTTGGGTTTGTTGAGATGTGTGGATGCGCAACAAGCTGGTAAGATTATGACTGAGGTGCATGCTGGAGCTTGCGGACCTCATATAAGCGGGTATATCTTAGCAAAGAAGATTTTGAGAGCCGTGTACTATTGGCTCACCATGGAGCGGGACTGTATCAGGTATGTGAGAAAATGCCACCAATGCCAAGTACATGGAGATTTAATCCATTCCCCACCTTATGAATTGCATACGATGTCTGCACCCTGGCCATTTGGTGCCTGGGGCATGGATGTTATTGGACCAATAGAGCCTGCAGCTTCTAATGGACATAGATTCATTTTGGTCGCGATTGACTACTTTACTAAGTGGGTGGAGGCAAAGACATTCAAGGCGGTGAGGAAGAAAGCCATGGTGGATTTTGTGCATGAAAATATTATATGCCGATTTGGGATTCCCAAAGTAATTATCACAGATAATGGAGGAAATATGAACAGGCACCTCATGGCAGAAGAATGCTAGAAGTTTAAGATCTTGCATTGTAACTCTACACCATATAGGCCAAAGGCAAATGGGGCAGTAGAAACTGTAAACAAGAATATAAAGAAGATCCTTGGGAAGATGGTGGAAGAGTCTAGACAATGGCACGAGAAGCTGCCTTTTGCTCTTATGGGTAATCGCATACTTCTATTGGCGCCACACCCTATTCATTGGTGTATGGTACAGAGGCTATTATACCCACAAAAATCGAGATACCGTCACTTCGAATCATAGCTAAAGCTGAGATCGATGACGAGGAATAGGTAAAAGCCCGACTGGAACAATTAAATCTTATTGACGAGAAGAGGTTGGCAGCGGTTTGCCATGGGCAATTATATCAACAAAGAATGGCCAGAGCATATAATAAAAAGGTGCATCCTTGGAAGTTTGAAGTCGGACAACTGGTATTAAGGCGTATCTTACCACATTGGGCTGAAGCAAAGGACAAAAATTTGTTCCAAACTGGCAGGGGCCATTTATGGTATCACGGGTGTTGCCTAATGGTGCATTATATTTGACAGACGTTGAAGGGAAATGCGTAGAGACTGCTATCAATTCAGATGCGGTCAAAAGATACTATGTATGATTCCTTTTCAATTGTATGATTGTATTTTGTTGTGATTTTTTAATTGAAATGATGAAGGTATTTTATTCTCTATCCAAACACTTAAGCCATTGACATCCCCTTTGAGTCGTGTTCGATATATTCTTTCATACCCCTCTCTCGAAATTGCTTATGATACGAAAAAAGAGAGTAAAAGTAGCAAATAATTATAAAAAAAGGAGAAAAAGCAAAATGCAAACAAAAGAAAAATACAAAGAAATTGGGAAAAGTCAAACAAAACAATGGATTATTGACGTAGATTGAACTACGTCTGACTTGATCCCGAAAGGGTACGTAGGCAGCCTCACTGAGGTTCAGTCACAATAAAGAAAAAATCCAAAACATTTCTCCACATATTGAAACTGGGGCAGAAGTTATGTTTTATAATTCTGAGAGTTGTAAATATTTTTTAAACCCTCGTAAATTTTGAGCCTTTATACCCTTCTTTCTTAACCCATCCAAAAGCCACGCTACGGTCCAAAGAAAGACTGTTACGACCCAAACCCCGGTCGTGATGGCGCCCAACACAATGCTAGGCAAGCCCGACCATATCATCTCTTAACCCAGCCAATTATTAATTCCAATTAATCAAATTAAACTTAAACAGCAAGTGATCATGTCAAATGAAAAGCGTGATAGTAAAAGCATACAAAGTACGGCCCCAACCATATTGTGGCGTCACGAGTCTGAGCCTCTACAGAATAAACATCCTAATACAAAAAAGTCTAGGCAAAATGAAAACAACAAGATGATAGGGAAGGAGAAAACAGGCTCTGCGGACGCTGGCAGCTACCTCGTAGTCTCCGCAAAAGTAGATAATGATCAGCAGCTACAATGTCTCAACCGCTCTCAGGCACCTGTGGATCTGCACAGAAAGTGGAGGGGAGTGGGGTGAGTATATTTCAACTCGGTGAGTAATAATAATAAACAATAACTGAAAATTAGAACTCATGTACTATCACTAAACAGTTCTAAGGTAAACCCCCACAGATAAGTCATCACTATTGTAAGTACTCTGATCTCCAGTCCACATCTACCTCAACAAGGTCCCACACTGACCAAATCCTCACCCGTACCACTACGGTGTACAACCAACTCAATATATAAGGACATATACATATGTCTATAATGTATAAGTATTTAAGTATGTATAATGATATGAATAAGTGTAATGCTGCGGCGTGCAGCCCGCTCAAATACATATACCGCTGCAGCGTGCAGCACGTTCCATTTAACGTCGACGATGCTCACTAGGGGTGTATACAGACTTCAGAGGGGCTCCCTAGGCCCAAGCGTTATGATGCTGCGACGTGCAGCCCGATCCACACATATACTACTGCGGCGTGCAGTCCGATCCAATATGTATATATATAGATATATAACTATACTGCTACGGCGTGCAGCCCGATCCCATAATACACCAGCGCTCATTGAGAATGTGTGCAGACTCAGATTCCGAAAGGGCTCTTACAGCCCAAGCGCAACAATACTGCGGCGTGCAGTCCGATCCAACATATATACTGCTGTGGCGTGCAGCCCGATCCAATATATATACTGCTGTGACGTGTAGCCCGATCCAATATATATATATATATATATATATATATATATATATATATATATATATAATACCTCATAACGGGTCCTCGACCCTGTCCCAATTAGTATAGGATTGGTCTTTTAGGCCCATTCAGCTAAATCACGGAATTTCAACCCTAAGTAATTAGTCTCTCATAGTACACACCTAGTACGGGCTCTTAATATGCTATTCAGATAGTTTTCTGGCTGAGTGTAAGTTTCAACACGATATAAGGGTCACCTAGCTCTACATGTCCCCTAATGATCTACAAATTGGCCCAAGGCCCCAAACATGGCTATTAGCCCAATTACACAGTTATAATCTCTTTATCAGTTGTAATACATAGTCTACTATAAGCCGGGAAGGACTGAGTCCAAGTCCCCAATCACAATGTCACCACGCCCGTCATAGAACGTGTGTCTCATCTCAACATAGCACTGTGAAGCGCTAATACGGGGTTTCAAACCCTCAGTACATTATTTACTACTACCACTCACCTTGAACCGGTAGAAGCCTCAGTCCGCCTTTGCCAAATCTGCTCAAAATCAATGATAATACATCAATATATGCTCAATTCATGCAACCCATATGAAATAACCCAAATTGCATCAAAACCCACAAAGTTGTCAAAACCTAATTTTTGGTGCGCTTCTCGAAAAATTATAAAAGTTACATATTCGGAACCCTCGTCTCCATACGAGTATATGCATATAAAGTTTTCCAAAATCGGACTTCATTTGCCCATTCAAATCGACATTTTAGCAAAACCCTGGCTTAGGCTAAATTCCCCATCAATTCATCCAATTTCAATGAAATAGAGGAGGATTCTAAGATAAAAACAAGTATTTGAACCATGAAACTTACCCCCGATTCTTTCTTGATGATATCCCTGCAAATTCTCGTCTTTAAGCTCTTAAGGTTCACTCAAATTTGATGAAATATGAAAACCCTCGCATGTGGAAATGTTACTTAACAGGTCTGTCCACCCAGACAATTACACTATGCGATCGCGCTTCCCCTCTGCGATCGCGTAGAACATCTCACCCAAGCTCCAAATTACTACTATGCGATCGCAAACTGACCCCGCGATCGCATAGAACAATAATCTTCTTAGGCACCCCGGGTCATTTTACCCTATGCGTTCGCACAAGTGACCCTGCGATCGCAGAGTGCTAGGTTCCATACTTATGCGATCGCATCCCCTTTTTCGCGATCGCATAGAACAACTCGGGGGCTTATTTCCATCCTTCTATGCGATCGCATCTACTCTATGCGATCGTATAGAGCATCCGTCTGCAACAAAAAAACCAACAACCAACAGCAGTTCAAAAATGCAAGAGATGGTCCGTTTGGACCCCCGAAATCAACCCGAGGCCCCCGGGACCCCAACAAAAACCACAAACATACTCCATAACATGATACAAACTTGTTCCAATCCTAAAAAATGCCCTCAAGCACGGAAAACACCGAATCCAAGCAAATTCAAGCCTAAGTTTCATTCAAACTTCCGAAATCGACATTCGACCAAAAACCCGACCAAACCACCTCCGAATGACCTGAAATTTTGCAGGCACATCCAAAATCACCTAATAGAGCTACTGCAACTGTCGGAATTCCATTCCGACTCCCGGATCAAAATCTCGCCTATCTATCGGATATCGCCAAAATTCAACTTTAGCCAATTCACGCCTAAAACTACACCGGACCTCGAAATTCACTTCCGATCGCTCTCCTAGCTCACTAATGACCTCCCGGAGCTGACCGAATCATCAGAATTCAATTCTAAGCTCTCTAACTCACAAGTCTACATCCAACTGACTTTTCTCAACTATTCCTTCTTCTAAGAGACTATTTGTCTCAATTTCAACCAAACTCAACCCGGATTGACTCAAACTTACCTAACAGGCATATTACAACATTAACAAGCAGATAACAGCTATAACGAGGTGATAACTCACATGATGACGGGCCGAGTCATCACATTTCTCCCCAACTTAATAAAACGCTCGTCCTCGAGCGAGTCAAGAAACATACATGGAGACTCAACTAGGTGAGGGTATCTGCTCTGCATCTCTTGCTCGACCTCCCAAGTAGCCTCCTCCACGGGCCGACTGTCAAGACCCTAACAGGAGGACCATGACTAGCACCCGACCATACTTGCCGAGCACCAACGTACATTTTATCTAACCTTCTTTATTATCTTTTAGGGCTAACGAGACCAATATAAATGGTAGACATGGATCATGGGCAACCAACAATAAAATATGATTGCATGAACCTACATAACATGGGATGACCGAGACAATCAAGAAACTATATACATATGGTACAAGCTACCACGCTAAAATGAAAGACTAATCAACAAAAACCAGCCGACAAGGCATACCAAACTATACATGAGTCGACACTTATCTATGAGCCTCTAAAGGAACATAAGTGCTGCAACATAGCCGGAACAGGGCCCCGACATACCCATAATGTCTATAACAAAAATGCATACCAAGACCAAGGCAAGTTCGGAGAAGGGATCTCGCCAATCACCGCTGAACTGGACAACCTACTGTGATGGGGGAGCTGCACCTGCCTATCTATCAGGACCTGCAGCACGACATGCAGCGTCCACAAATAAAAGGACGTCAGTACGAATAAAGTACTGAGTATGTAAGGCAGAGAACCATGAATACGAACAGTAATGTAAGCAGGGATAGAGAATATACAACCTGTAACATCTGAGTACCTCTGAGGGCTACTGACATGAAATGCATGATACATATGTATAAATACATAATATTTTAAAACATACGCCTCTGTGGGCATCATCATCATCATATCGTACCCGGCCGTAATAGGCTCGGTAAAAAAATACCCGGCCATTATAAGGCACGGTAGAATCGTACCCGGTCATGTGGAGCTCGGTAAAACCCAACTGATCAGTGGTTGCACAATAGGTGTCGTACCCGGCCGACTATAGCGCGGCTCGGTAGAGTAAAATAGATACATATATATAATGCATGCTCGACTCATGGAAACACCTTGTAGACCTTTCGGAGTGACGTAAGGTCGGTATCCTATGTACAACTTATTAGGACTAACTCTTCACTATGAACCTTATAAGAATCAGGAAGTACCAACAAGATTGATAACATAAGAATAAGAGAAGCAACATCAACATCAATCGTTCCATAAGAGGGGAAACAATGTAAGTACTGTTTAGCTTCTAAGAATAGAGTATCATTGGAAGCTCGTTCATTACATTATGTACAATCGGAGTCGTGCAAAAGAAGTCAAGGGATAGCCACACATACCTTGTATATACTACCACAACCTCAAGCTATGCAAACGTCACGACTCCTTAGTCTACAATAGGAGAAATGACACTATTGTTAACGTTTTAGCGTCGCAACTATTATGTTCCAATCACAACCTCTTTTGTGATGAAACGGACAGCACCTCCCCTATATATATGACTTCACACCATTCAAAACAATCACCAAACAGCCTAAACAACATCAAGAATAAACATATCGAACCTCCCAAAACAGTCCACACACAACCTAATCACATCATACATATGACGGCCACTATAGTCGTATCAAACAACCCAAAAATATTACGAAGAACTAGCAGACCACAACCCAACATATATATGGTGTTTCTCCACACCCTGCCTCCTCCAAAACCCCAAAAAACAGTAATATAAAACGCAGCCCAACAGCAACACAAAACAGTCCACAAAACAGTCCGCTACAAGTGAATAACTTAAACTCACGGCTTCCGATCACCGTCCCGTGAGTTCTTACATGTATATAACGAATTACCATGAATTCACTGCAGAATAAATGTATGAAATATAGAAGTAAACTCACCTTAATTGTTGGATAACTCAGCCTTTAACTTGGTTCTTCAAACTCTAGTGTTTACCCCCAATTTGAACTTGAAAGAGAGGGAAAATCAATTAGGGTTTGTGGATAATTTTTGGGAGGAAGTTTGCAGGGTTTTAGGTCTGGTTATTTGTGAAATATAAAGAAGGATATATTGCAGAAGATAAGCCTTTTAATGGGCTCCTTTTCTGACCCTAAATTTCCTCTTTTGGGCCGACATTTAACCAAGTAGCTGACCCACATACTTGCACCTAGCAGCTTGTTCAGTCTCACGAAAATGTCTATATCTCTCTATTCTAATGTCGTATTGATAAACCGTTTAATGCGTTGGAAACTAGACTCATAGATCTTCAATTTGGTGGGTAGATCACCCCGTAATTTCAAGTATATTGGGATAAAGACTTAATAACATTTGACCAAAAGTTTAGGTAAAACTATGAACCTAAGTTGCAACAACTTTTGTCGACTTTTGTTTCATAACACGCTTGACTTCAAGACTTATGATACGGATATTATATGATTCAAATACCTTAAATCATGACCTCCTAAGTATACTAAGCATCAATAGGTTTACCCAAAAGTACGAGTTACAGCATTCTTGATTCGTTTAACTTCTAATACTTGTTAATCACCCTTATGCACCCTTGTATCACTTAAGATTAATCGGATTAACATCTTATCATCTCAAGGATAATTCCTTCTTGGATTTGTGTTATCTAACTTATGGCATGAACTAACGTGTGTGGATATGGGTTGTAACACCCTCCCCCTTAGGAACATTCGTCCTCGAATGTAAGGGTTTATGGGGAGTCCAAATCATCGTGGATTCTAAAGGAAATTTTTGGTCAATTTTCCCCTATAAAATGGTCACTAGCAAAATTTGCAAGTAGTGAAGCTCAAAGTATGGCCTCACAAGGCTACACAAAGCATTATGGACATGGACATTATTTACATATCACCACTTTGCATTAAGGAAGTGAGTTCTCAAGTTATTGCTTACCTCATAAAGCCATTTCACCTTTATAATGTATCTTGCGTTCCACCAACATCCTTGTTATCATTATTCTGGAATAGGTAAGGGTATTTAGACTTTATCTCTTCTTCCGCTTCCCATGTCATTTCTTTCGTATTCTTGTTCCTCTACAATACTTTGACGGAAGCTACATTTTTTGTTCTCAGCTTGCGGACTTGTCGATCTAATATAGCCACTGGAACTTCTTCATATGATAGATCCTCTGTAACTTGAACATCTTTGATAGGGACAACTCGAGAAGGGTCTCCAATACATTTCCTCAACATAGATACATGGAATACCGGGTGGACAAATTCTAATTCGGATGGCAATTCTAACTCATAAGCAACTTGTCCAATTCGTTGAAGAATTTTATACGGACCGATATACCTTGGACTAAGCTTACCTTTCTTCCCAAAATGCATAACACCCTTAATTGGTGAAATCCTCAGGAAAACCCAATCACCAACCTCAAACTCTAGATCACGACGTCGGGCATCGGAATAAGACTTTTGCCTGCTTTGTGCCGTCCTCAATCATTCCTGTATCACTTTCACCTTCTCAATGGCTTGGTGAATCAAATCTGGCCCATATAATTCTGTTTCACCGACTTCGAACCATCCAACTGGTGATCTACATCTCCTCCCATATAGTGCCTCATATGGGGCCATTTTAATATCGGAATGGTAGCTATTATTGTAGGCAAATTCTATGAGTGGAAGATGGTCATCCCAATTTCCCTTAAAATCTAGAACACATGCTCGTAGCATATCTTCCAATGTCCGAATGGTACGTTCAGCCTGTCCGTCAGTCTGCGGATGAAATGCAGTGCTGAGATTCACCTGTGTGCCTAAACCTTTCCTGAAAAGACCTCCAAAAGTTAGTCGTAAATTGAGCTCCTCGATCTGATCTAATAGATACCGGCACACCATGAAGCCTAACAATCTCCTTGATATACAACTTCGCATAATCTTCAGCCGAGTAAGTTGTCTTAACTGGCAGAAAATGAGCACATTTTGTAAGTCGGTCAACTATCACCCAAATAGAGTCAAACTTATGATAAGATCAAGGTAATCCAATAACGAAGTCCATATTAATCACCTCCCATTTCCAGGTCGGAATTTCTATATTCTGAAGCAATCCACCGGGTTTCTGATGTTCTATCTTTACTTGTTGACAATTGGGACACTGGGCTACAAATTCTGCAATAGACTTTTTCATGTTATCCCACCAATACTGCTCCTTGACATCATGATACATCTTTGTTGAGCCAGGATGGATGGAATATCGGGATTGATGAATTTCATTCATAATCTTTTCTCGCAACCCTACTACATTCGGCACATATAATCAGCCCTGGTATCTCAGTGTCCCATCTCCTCCGATCTCAAAAGCCATAATTTTACACTGCTGAATGTTCTCTCTCAATCGTAGTAAGATAGGATCTTTATATTGCCATGCTTTTACCTCGGCTACCAAAGATGATTCTGATGTATTCTGTACAGTAACACTTCCGTCATCAGAGTCTAACAATCTGATTCTCATATTGGCTAGCCGATGAAGCTCTTTAGTCAACCCCCATCTACCTGCATCAATATGTACTAAGCTTCCCATTAACTTACGGCTGAGAGAATCTGCCATAACATTGGCTTTACCGGGATGATACAATATCTCGACGTCGTAGTCTTTCAGTAATTCAAGCCACCTACGCTGCCTCAAATTCAACTCTTTCTGCTTGAAGATGTATTGTAGACTCTTGTGATCTGTGTAGATGTCAACATGGACGCCGTATAAGTAGTGCCGCCATATCTTCAAAGCATATATTACCGCAGCCAATTCCAAATCATGGGTTGGATAATTCTTTTCATGCTTCTTCAATTGTCTTGATGCATATGAAATCACCTTCCCATGCTGCATCAACACGCACCCCAAACCTATACCCGAGGCATCATAATATACCACATATCCTTCTGTTCCTTCAGGGAGAGTGAGCACCGGTGCGGATGTCAATCGATCCTTCAGCTCCTGAAAACTACGTTCACAAGTGTTAGACCACTGGAACTTGGTAGCTTTCTGTGTTAACTTAGTCAATGGTGTTGATATAGAGGAAAACCCTTCTACAAATCGCCTATAATATCCTGCTAGCCCCAGGAAGCTACGAACTTCTGATGGTGTTGTAGGTCTCGGCCAATTCTTTACTGCATCAATCTTCTGAGTGTCGACACTAATACCCTCTTCAGATATCACATGGCCAAGGAATGCTACTGAGTTCAGCCAGAATTCACATTTGGCGAGCTTAGCATATAACTTACAATCCTGAAGCATATGTAATACTATCCGCAAGTGGCTCGCATGTTCCTCCTCCGAACGAGAATACACCAGAATGTTATCAATGAATACAATCACGAACACATCAAGATAGGGCCTGAATATAGTATTCATGAGATCCATAAAAGCTGTTGGGGCATTTGTTAGACCGAAAGACATCACCAAGAACTCAAAGTGTCCATATCTTGTCCAAAAGGCTGTCTTTGGAATATCCTTCTCCTTAACCCTCACCTGATGATACCCTGAACGTAAGTCAATCTTGGAGAAATACTTGGCACCCTCGAGTTGGTCAAACAGGTCGTCAATTCTTGGAAGTGGATACTTGTTCTTTATAGTAAACTTATTCAACCTGCCGATAGTCGATACACATCTATAATGACCCATCTTTCTTCCGCACGAATAGTACTGGTGCACCCCAAGGTGAAGTGCTAGGCCTAATGAAGCCCTTATCCAGCAAGTCCTTTAACTGCGCCTTCAACTCTCGCAGCTCTGCCGGGGCCATTCTATATGGAGGGATAGAGATCGGTTGAGTGTTAGGCAACACATCAATGCTAAACTCAATCTCCCTTTCTGGAGGAAGGCCTGGGAGTTCATTTGGGAAAACATCTGGAAATTCATTGATCACGGGGATAGATTGTAGAGTAGGCAGTTTCGCCTCTGCATCCCTAACGCGAACAAGATGATAAATGTAACCTTTTGAGATCATTTTCCTTGCCTTAAGATAGGAAATAAACCTACCTTTCGATGTAGCAATGTTCCCCTTCCATTCAATGACGGATTCACCAGGAAATTGAAACTTAACCATCTTCATACGACAGTCAACATTTGCATAGCATGAGGCCAACCAGTCCATTCCCAGTATCACATCAAAATCAACCATTTCTAATTCAAATAAATCTGCCGAGGTTTGACGACTACAAATCATCACAGTGCAACCTCTATATACCCTTCTAGCAATCACATAATCTCCTATTGGAGTAGATACCGCAAGGGGTTTACTTATCAATTCAGGTTCAATGCCAAACTTATTAGCCACAAAGGGTGTAACATATGATAATGTAGATCCCGGATCAATCAACGCATATACATCATAAGAAAACATAGATAATATACCTGTAACAACATCTGGAGACGACTCGAGATCCTGTCGACCTACTAGAGCATATGTTCGATTTTGAGCACCACTCAAACTCGGCCCTGCACCTCTAACTCTACCACGACCTGCCGATTGCTGAAAACCCCGTGCTGGAGGTCGAACTGATGAGGAAGAACCAGACACAGATCTAGTCGGCTGAGCCATACCATCACCTCCCCTGTTAGGACAATCCCTCATCATATGGCCAGGCTGTTTGCAAGAATAACACGCATCAAAACCTCGATGACACAGTCCAAAGTGGGCCTTGCCGCACTGATCACAACGTGGTGTTGGGGGTTTCGTCTGACTAGTATCCCTATGAGGTTGCGATCCAGATGCCTGCGAACTCTGACCTGGACCAGAATAGGATCGATCATATCGAGGCCTCTGAAACTGTGGAGGAGCACTAGCTACAGATGGCGCCGAACTCCTCGAAGACTGGGGCCTGGCGCTGCCTCTGAAGTCATTAGAATACCTTGCAAATCTTGCCCTCTTATGCTGGACCCAATCGTGCTCCCTATTTGCCCTCTGCTGGCGCTTACGATCCTCTAAGGTCTGGGCATAAGATTGAATACGGGAAATATCCATGCCTTCTACCAAGGAGGCTGTCATACACTCAATTAATCAGATGGGGTCCCAACCCGTTCACGAACAAATGCACCCTATCACTCATCTCGGCCACCATATGGGGAGCATACCTTGCTAAAGAATCAAACCGCATACTATACTCTCGCACACTCAAATTACCTTGTCTAAGTTTCAAGAACTTATCACCTCTAGCTCGTCGTATCTCAACTGGCAAATAGTGATGAAGAAAGGCCTCAGAAAAATCCTTCCACACAGCTGGAGGAGCGTTCGGACCCCTGGATCTCTCCCAACTATCATACTAAAGAACCGCTAAATCCCATAGCCGATAAGAAGCCAATTCTACTGCCTCTGTATCACTAACATGCATAACCCGTAGTGTACGATGAACCTAGTCAATAAAAGTCTGCGGATCCTCCTTGGGATCTGATCCGGTAAACACTGGAGGGTCTAAATTAATAAAATCACGAACTCTCGTACTAACTAGTTTATCAGCAGCACGTGTATTCTGCCTTTGAGCCTGAGCAGCTAACAAGCTAGTCAATAACTGCAAAGCACTCTACATATCCTGGTCTGTAGTGCCAGACGGAGGAGCTGGATGTGCTGGGTGTCACCTAATATCCTCCGGAGGAGACGGAGTAGATGAGGTATGAGATGGCATCTCACTCTGAGCCTCACTTTGGCCTGCTCTGGCTTGGGGCACCTGACTGGTACCCTCTCCCGCAGCTGTATCAAGCCGTCTACTGATTGTTTGTTTCCTAATCGAAGGCATCACCGAAAGAAAACAAGGTGAATATTAGAGACAAACACTTATGACTCAACTATATGCACGATCTAGATTCAGGAAGAAGGTAAAAACCCTAGATGTCATGTAGCCTCCTGATTATAAATGTGGCGCGCTACACATCCATAATCAAGACTCTACTAGACATGGCTCATAGACAATCCCTAGGATAGACTTACTCTGATACCAAGTTTGTCACGACCCAAACAGGAGGACCATGACTAGCACCCGACCATACTTGCCGAGCACCAACGTACATTTTATCTAACCTTCTTTATTATCTTTTAGGGCTAACGAGACCAATATAAATGGTAGACATGGATCATAGGCAACCAATAATAAAATATGATTGCATGAACCTATATAACATGGGATGACCAGACAATCAAGAAACTATATACATATGGTACAAGCTACCACGCTAAAATGAAAGGCTAATCAACAAAAACCAGCCGACAAGGCATACCAAACTATACATGAGTCGACACTTGTCTATGAGCCTCTAAAGGAACATAAGTGCTGCAACATAGCCGGAACAGGGCCCCGACATACCCATAATGTCTATAACAATAATGCATACCAAGACCAAGGCAAGTCCGGAGAAGGGATCTCGCCAATCACCGCTGAACTGGACAACCTACTGTGATGGGGGAGCTGCACCTGCCTGTCTATCAGGACCTGCAGCACGACATGCAGCATCCACAAATAAAAGGACGTCAGTACGAATAAAGTACTGAGTATGTAATGCAGAGAACCATAAATACGAACAGTAATGTAAGAAGGGATAGAGAATATACAACCTGTAACATCTGAGTACCTCTAAGGGCTACTGACATGAAATCCATGATACATATGTATAAATACATAATCTTTTAAAACATACGCCTCTGTGGCCATCATCATCATCATATCGTACCCGGCCGTAATAGGCTCGGTAAAAACATACCCGGCCATTATAAGGCTCGGTAGAATCGTACCCGGCCACGTGGAGCTCGGTAAAACCCAACTGATCAATGGTTGCACAATAGGTGCCGTACCCGGCCGACTATAGCGCGTCTCGGTAGAGTAAAATAGATACATATATATAATGCATGCTCGACTCATGGAAACACCTTGTAGACCTTTCGGAGTGACGTAAGGTCGGTATCCTATGTACAACTTATTAGGACTAACTCTTCACTATGAACCTTATAGGAATTAGGAAGTACCAACAAGATTGATAACATAGGAATAAGAGAAGCAACATCAACATCAATCGTTCCATAAGAGGGGAAATGATGTAAGTACTGTTTAGCTTCTAAGAATAGAGTATCATTGGAAGCTCGTTCATTACATTATGTACAATCGAAGTCGTGCAAAAGAAGTCAAGGGATAGCCACACATACCTTGTATATACTGCCACAACCTCAAGCTATGCAAACGTCACGACTCCTTAGTCTACAATAGGAGAAATGACACTATCGTTAACGTTTAAGCGTTGCAACTATTATGTACCAATCACAACCTATTTTGTGATGAAACGGACAGCACCTCCCCTATATATATGACTTCACACCATTCCAAACAATCACCAAACAGCCTAAACAACATCAAGAATAAACATATTGAACCTCCCAAAACAGTCCACACACAACCTAATCACATCATACATATGACGGCCACTATAGTCGTATCAAACAATCCAAAAATATTACGAAGAACTAGCAGACCACAACCCAACATATATATGGTGTTTCTCCACACCCTGCCTCCTCCAAAACTCCACAAAACAGTAATATAAAATGCAGCCCAACAGCAACACAAAACAGTCCACAAAACAGTCCGCTACAAGTGAATAACTTGAACTCACGGCTTCCGATCACCGTCCCGTGAGTTCTTACATGTATATAACGAATTACCATGAATTAACTGCAGAATAAATGTATGAAATATAGAAGTAAACTCACCTTAATTGTTGGATAACTCAGCCTTTAACTTGGTTCTTCAAACTCTAGTGTTTACCCCCAATTTGAACTTGAAAGAGAGGGAAAATCAATTAGGGTTTGTGGATAATTTTTGGGAGGAAGTTTGCAGGGTTTTAGGTCTGGTTATTTGTGAAATATAAAGAGGGATATATTGCAGAAGATAAGCCTTTTAATGGTCTCCTTTTCTGACCCGAAATTACCTCTTTTGGGCCGACATTTAACCAAGTAGCTGACCCACCTACTTGCATCTAGCAGCTTGTGCAGTCTCACAAAAATGTCTATATCTCTCTATTCTAATGTCGTATTGATAAACCGTTTAATGCGTTGGAAAATAGACTCATAGATCTTCAATTTGGTGGGTAGATCACCCCGTATTTCCAAGTATATTGGGAGAAAGACTTAATAACATTTGACCTAAAGTTTAGGTAAAACTATGAACCTAAGTTGCAACAACTTTTGTCGACTTTTGTTTCATAACACGCTTGACTTCAAGACTTATGATACAGATATTATATGATTCAAATACCTTAAATCATGACCTCCTAAGTATACTAAGCATCAATAGGTTTACCCAAAAGTATGAGTTACAACATCCTTGATTCGTTTAACTTCTAATACTTGTTAATCACCCTTATGCACCCTTGTATCACTTAAGATTAATCGGATTAACTTCTTGTCATCTCAAGGATAATTCCTTCTTGGATTTGTGTTATCTAACTTATGGCATGAACTAACGTGTGTGGATATGGGTTGTAACACCGACCTTTCTACTGCACCTTGACTGAAGCAATCTCCTTGGACCTCAACTTTCGAACCTATCTACCCAGGATAGCCACTGGCTCCACATCATAAGATAGATCACCATCAAGCTGAATGGTACTGAAGTCTAATACATGAGACGGATCCCCGATGTACTTCCGGAGCATAGACACATGGAATACTAGATGGACGCTGGATAAGCTGGGTGGCAAGGCCAACTCATATGCCACCTCTCCAACCCTCCTGAGTATCTCAAAAGGACCGATGTACCTAGGACTTAGCTTCCCTTTCTTCCCGAACCTCATGACACCCTTCATGGGTGAAACCTTCAGCAATACCCTATCACCAACCATGAAAGACAACTCTCGAACCCTACGGTCTGCATAACTCTTCTGGCGAGACTGTGCTGTGTGAAGCCTCTCCTGGATCAACTTTGCTCTATCCAGAGCATCCTGAACTAACTCAGTCCCTATCAATCTATCCTCACCAGGCTCAAACCATCCGACGGGAGATCTACACCGTCTGCCAAACAATGCCTCGTACGGGGCCATCTGGATACTCGACTGATAACTATTGTTGTAGGCAAACTCAGCAAGTAGCAAGAACTCATCCCATGAACCGCCAAAGTTAATCACACATGCTCGCAACATATCCTCCAGGATCTGAATAGTGCGCTCAGACTGCCCGTCTGTCTGGGGGTGAAATGTAGTGCTCAACTCAACCCGCGTACCCATATCTTGCTGAAATTCTCTCCAAAATTGAGAAGTGAACTGAGTGCCTTTGTCAGATATAATAGACACTGGGACCCCATGCAACCTGACATTCTCCCGAATAAAGATCGCTGCCAACCGCTCCGACGAGTAAGTAGTACTAACTGGGATGAAATGTGCGGACTTAGTCAGCCGATCAACAATCACCAATACAGAATCAAACTTCCTCGCTATCCGAGGGAGTCCAGTAACGAAATCCATGGTGATCCTCTCCCATTTCCACTCGGGTATAACCATACGCTGAAGAATATCGCCCAGTCTCTGATGCTCATACTTGACCTGCTGGCAATTGAGGCACTTAGCTACATGCCTAACAATATCCATCTTCATCCTCCTCCACCAGTAGTGCTGTCTCAAGTCCTGGTACATCTTCGCGGCACCTGGGTGAATGGAGTACCGCAAACTTCATGCCTCCTCAAGTATCAACTCCCGCAAACCATCTACATTGGGCACGTATATACGGCCCTGCATCCTCAGTACACCATCACTGTCGATAGTCATATCTCTAGTATCATTATGCTGCACTATGTCCATAAGGACAAGCAAATGTAGGTCATCATACTGTCGCTCCCTGATGCGATCATATAAGGAAGATCGAGAAACAACAGAAGCCAACACTCGACTCGGCTCCGAAATATCTAACCTCACTAGCCGATTAGCTAGGGCCTGAACATCATAAGCAAATGGCCTCTCCCCAACTAGGATGAAAGCTAGGCTGCCCATACTAACCACCTTCCGACTCAAAGCATCGGCCACAACATTGGCCTTCCCCGGATGATACAAAATAGTGATGTCATAATCCTTAAGCAACTCCAACCACCTCCGCTGTCTCAAATTAAGGTCCTTCTGTCTGAATAAATGCTGAAGACTGCGATGATCCGTGTACATCTCACATGAGACACCATACAGGTAATGCCTCCAAATCTCCAAAGTGTGAACTATGGTTGCTAGCTCCAAATCATGAACATGGTAGTTCCTCTCATGGGGCTTCAACTGACGAGAAGCATAAGCAATGACCCTACCCTCCTGCATCAACACACAGCCAATGCCAACTCCTGAGGCATCACAATACACAGTATAAGGATCTGAAGCTGACGGCAGAATCAAGACTGGTGCTGTGGTCAGTGCTGTCTTGAGATTTTGAAAGTTCTCCTCGCACTCCTCGGACCATATGAAAGGAACACCCTTCTGAGACAATCTAGTCAAGGGTGAAGCAATAGAAGAGAATCCCTGAACGAATCGGCGATAATACCCCGCCAATCCCAAAAAGCTACGGATCTCAGTAACTGAGGTCGGTCTGGGCCAACTCTGCACTGCCTCGACCTTCCTCAGATCTACCCGAATACCATCACGGGACACCACGTGCCCTAAGAATGCCACGGACTCAAGCCAGAACTCACATTTGGAGAACTTGGCATACAACTTCTCCTCTCTCAATCTCTGCAACACAATACTCAAGTGCCGAGCATGCTCCTCCTAGCTACGAGAGTAGACTAGAATGTCATCAATGAATACGATCACAAACAAATCAAGATAGGGCCTGAACACACTATTCATCAGATGCATAAATGCTGCTGGGGCGTTGGTCAGCCCAAAAGACATCACCAGGAACTCATAGTGACCATATCTGGTCCTGAATGCAGTCTTCATAATGTAGGACTCTCTAATCTTCAGCTGATGGTAGCCTGAATGAAGATCAAACTTCGAGAACACCCTAGCTCCCTGGAGCTGATCAAATAAATCATCAATACGAGGCAGAGGATACTTATTCTTCACTGAAACTTTGTTCAGCTGCCCGTAGTCAATACACATCCTCATGGATCCATCCTTCTTCTTAACAAACAGGATCGGTGCACCCCATGGTGACACACTCGGCCGAATGAACCCCCTTTCTAGGAGTTCCTAGAGCTGCTCCTTTAATTCCTTCAGCTCAGCTGGTGCCATCCGATATGGAGGAATAGAAATAGGCTGAGTCCCTGGCACCATATCGATCCCAAAATCAATATCCCTGTCTGGCGACATGCCCGGCAGGTCTGAGGGAAACACATCAGGAATGTCCCGCACAATGGGAACAGAATCATTACTGGAAGTCTGGGCCTCGACCTCCCGCAAATGCTAAATAAGAGAGATATCCCTTCCCAACCATTCGTTGGGCCTTGAGGAAAGATATTACCCTCCTAGGTACATACTCAGTCGTGCCTCGCCACTCGATCTTCTGAATACCCGACATAGCCAAGGTGACCGTCTTAGTATGACAGTCCAAAGTAGCATGACATGGAGATAGCCAGTCCATGCCCAATATAATATCAAAGTCGATCATTCTGAGAAGCAACAGGTCCACTTGGGTCTTCAGACCCCCAATAGTGACCAAACAGGACAGGTATACATGGTCCACAACAATAGTGTCCCCTACCGGGGTAGATACATGCACTGGTAGCTCAAGACACCCTCGGGTCGTGCCCAAATGAGGAGCAAAATATGTAGACACATAAGAATAAGTAGAACTAGGATCAAACAACACTGAGGTATCTTTGTGGCAGACTGAAATAATACCTGTGATAACTACATCGAAAGCAATGGCCTCAGATCGGCCCTGGAGAGCATAGCATCTATCCTGTCCGCCTGATCAGTCTCCCCCATGAGGGCGACCCCTAGCTGACTGACTCTCACCCCTAGCTGGCGGGGCGGGTGCTGAAGTAGAAGGACCAGATGACGAGGGCTGCCCCCTCTGCTGATAAGATCTAGAAGCAAGGCGGGGACACTCCCTACGGTGGTGCCCAAGCTCTCCGCACTCGTAGCAAATCCCAGGTACTGGGGGCTGAGACTGATACGGACCCCTGGCGCTAGAGTGGCCAGCTGATAAACTAGGCCGAGATGAACCCTGGGTAGATGGGGCCTGTGAAGAACTCTGAGCCGGCATGGCACTGAGAGATGGCTGGCTCTGGTGCGAACCCTAATAACCCTGTCTAGAAGACCATCTGCGACGATCTGAGCGACCCGACTGCGAAGATCTGAAAGAGCGACCTCGGCTTTGCTGACTTTGGCCTCTGGTCTGAGTGCCACTAGAACTAGCCGAACCTCGAGGCCTCTTGGCCTCCCTCTCATCCCGCTCTCTGCGATGATCTATCTCTATGTCGCGAGCAATATCCATAGCATCCTCAAATGTATGACTCAAAACCCTCTCCCGAGTCATCAGAATACGAATGGGATAAATGAGACCATCCACAAAGCGTCCAATCCTCTCTCTGTCAGAAGGAACCAACCATGGTGCATACCTAGACAACTCGGTAAATCTGATCTCGTACTCTGACACTAACATATCCCCCTGACGGAGACCCTGAAACTGACTATGCATCTCCTCCATCTGAGATCGAGGCACCCACTTCTCCAAGAATATGGTGGAGAACTCTGGCCATGATAGTGGTGCTGTCCATGCTAGCCTGCGGCGCTTATAAGCCTCCCACCAAGCGAAGGCTGGCCTTTGAAACTGAAAGGTAGTGAAAGATACCCCACTGGACTCCAAGATCCCTGCCGTACGAAGCATCCGATGGCACTTGTCTAGAAAACCTCGGGCGTCCTTGCCCGGAGCTCCTGTGAACATTGGAGGAGATAACCTGATGAACCTCTCGAGATGACGCTGTTCATCGTCTGTCATAGCTGGGACCCTGTCCCCCTGAATCTGATATGCTAGCTGAACCGGGCCACAGGCTGAACTAGAGGAGCCTCTGGTATCTGCAAGCCCTGCACTGCTGGCTCTGGAGTGCGTGCGGCGGGGGTCTGATGACCACCCCCGATCCCCGATGCAGCTGCTGCAGTAGTAACTAAAACCGCTTGTGCTAGGCCAGTGCAGACTGCTAGTATCTGAGCCAGGGTCTCCTGTAGACCCGGAATAACAATGGGCACAGCTGGTGCCTGATCTGGTGCTGCTGGCACCTCTGCAACTGGGGGCTGTGGGTCAGATGGTACTGCATCAGTCGCCCGACCTCCGCCACGACCACGGCCGCGTCCACGGCCTCTAGCAGGTGGTAGTGGTGGTCGTCCTCCCCGTCCGTAAGCTCGAGTTCTCGCCATCTGCAAGAGAATAGAATATCAAAGTTCAATTCAAGTCAAAAGTAATCGCACGACAAGAATTCCAAGAATTGAAACTTTTCCTAAAGGGTTTGCAGCCTCCCTAGGATTAGTACAGGCATCCCCGTACCGATCCACGAGACTCTACCAACCGGCTCATGACTCGCGAGACCTGTTAACCTAGGCTCTGATACCAACTTGTCACGAGCCAAACCCCGGTCGTGATGGCGCCCAACACAATGCTAGGCAAGCCCGACCATATCATCTCTTAACCCAGCCAATTATTAATTCCAATTAATCAAATTAAACTTAAACAGCAAGTGATCATGTCAAATGAAAAGCGTGATAGTAAAAGCATACAAAGTACGGTCCCAACCATATCGTGGTGTCACGAGTCTGAGCCTCTATAGAATAAACATCCTAATACAAACAAGTCTAGGCAAAATGAAAACAACAAGATGATAGGGAAGGAGAAAACAAGCTCTGCGGACGCTAGCAGCTACCTCGTAGTCTCCGCAAAAGTAGATAATGATCAGCAGCTACAATATCTCAACCACTCTCGGGCACCTTTGGATCTGCAAAGAAAGTGCAGGGGAGTGGGGTGAGTATATTTCAACTCAGTGAGTAATAATAATAAACAATAACTGAAAGTAAGAACTCTTGTGCTATCACTAAACAGTTCTAAGGCAAACCCCCACGGGTAAGTCATCACTATAGTAGGTACTCCGATCTCCAGTCGACATCTACCTCAACAAGGTCCCACACTGACCAAATCCTCACCCGTACCGCTACGGTGTACATCTAGCTCAATATATAAAGACATATACATATGTCTATAATGTATAAGTATTTAAGTATGTATAATGATATGAATAAGTGTAATGCTGCGGCGTGCAGCTCGCTCCAATACATATACCGCAGCGGCGTGCAGCCCGTTCCATTTAACGACGACGGTGCTCACTGGGTATGTATACAGACTTCGGAGGGGCTCCCTAGGCCCAAGTACTATGATTCTGCGGCGTGCAGCCCGATCCACACATATACTACTGCGGCGTGCAGTCCGATCCAATATGTATATATATAGATATATAACTATACTGCTGCGGCGTGCAGCCCGATCCTATAATACACCAGCGCTCATTGAGAATGTGTGGTCCCACACTGACAAAATCCCCTTTCGTACCACAATGGTGTACAGCCATCTCCATATACATGTGTCCATAAGACGTAAGTATCTAACAAATATAATGCTGTGGCGTGCCGCCCGATCCAATATATATATATATATATATATATATATATATATATATATATATATATATTTATACTGCTGCGGCGCGCAACCCTGTCGCAATTAGTATAGGATTGGCCTTTCAGGCCCACTCAGCTAAATCAGGAAATTTCCACCCTAAGTAATCAGTCTCTCACAGTACACACCTAGTACTGGCTCTTAATATGCTATTCAGATAGTTTTTTGGCTGAGTGTAGGTTTCAACACGATATAAGGGTTACCTAGCTCTACAGGTCCCCTAATGATCTACAGATCGGCCCAAGGCCCCAAACATGGCTATTAGACCAATTACACAGTTATATTCTCTTTATCAGTTGTAATACACAGTCTACTATAAGCCGGGAAGGAATGAGTCCAAGTCCCCAATCACAATGTCACCACGCCCGTCATAGAACGCGTGTCTCATCCCAACATAGCACTGTGAAGTGCTATTACGGGGTTTCAAACCCTCAGTACATTATTTACTACTACCACTCACCTCGAACCGGTAGAAGCCTCAGTCCGCCTTGCGCTTGCCTCACAAATCAATCTCCTCGGATGCCAAATATGCTCAAAATCAATGATAATACATCAATATATGCTCAATTCACGCAACCCATATGAAATAACCCAAGTTGCATCAAAACCCACAAAGTTGTCAAAACTCGATTTTTGGTGCGCTTCTCGAAAAATTATAAAAGTTACATATTCGGAACCCTCGTCTCCATATGAGTCTATGCATATAAAGTTTTCCAAAATCAGACTCTGTTTGCCCATTCAAATCGACATTTTACCAAAACCCTGGCTTAGGCTAAATTCCCCCATCAATTCATCCAATTTCAGTGAAATAGAGGAGGATTCTAAGATAAAAACAAGTATTTGAACCATGAAACTTACCCCCGATACTTTCCCGATGAAATCCCTACAAATTCCCATATTTAAGCTCTCAAGGTTCACTCAAATTTGATGAAATATGAAAACCCTCGTGTGTGGAAATGTTACTTAACAGGTCTGTCCGACCAGACAATTACACTATGCGATCGTGCTTCCCCTATGCGATCACGTATAACATCTCACCCAGGCTCCAAATTACTACTGTGTGATCGCAAACTGACCCCGCGATCGCATAGAACAATAAGCTTCTTAGGGACCCCGGGTCATTTTACCCTATGCGTTCGCACAAGTAACCCTGCGATCGCAGAGTGCCAGGTTCCATACTTATGCGATCGCATCCCCTTTTTCGTGATCGCATAGAACAACTCGGGGGCTTACTTCCATCCTTCTATGCAATCGCATCTATTCTATGCGATCGTATAGAGCATCCTTCTGCAGTAAAAAAACCATCAGCCACATCAGTTCAAAAATGCAAAAGATGGTCCGTTTGGACCACCGAAATCAACCCGAGGCCCCCGGGACCCCAACGAAAACCACAAACATACTCCATAACACGATACAAACTTGTTCCAATCATAAAAACACACCCTCAAGCACGGAAAACACCGAATCCAAGAAAATTCAAGCCTAAGTTTCATTCAAACTTCCGAAACCGACATTCGACCAAACACCCGACCAAACGACCTCCGAATGACCTGAAATTTTGCAGGCACATCCAAAATCACCTAACGGAGATACTGCAACTGTCGAAATTCCATTCCGACTCCCGGATCAAAATCTCGCCTATCGATCGGATATCGCCAAAGTTCAACTTTAGCCAATTCAAGCCTAAAACCACACCGGACCTCCAAATTCACTTCCGATCACTCTCCCAGCTCACAAATGACCTCTCGGAGCTGACCAAATCATCAGAATTTGATTCCGAGCTATCTAACTTATAGGTCAACATCCAACTGACTTTTCTCAACTATTCCTTCTTCTAAGAGACTATTTGTCTCAATTTCAACCAAACTCAACCCGGATTGACTCAAACTTACCCAAAAGGCATATTACAACATTAACAAGCAGATAACGGGGATAACGGGGTGATAACTCACATGATAACGGGTCGGGTCATTACAAAGACCTTCTAATCAATTTCAAGAAAATAACAAATGAAATGAGAATAAAGGAAGAACGGATTATTGGACAATATCAGTGGTGCAGAAAAACAAAAGACAAAAAGGAAAAATGGAAAATGAAAAAAATGAGAGAGTCTCATCGGTGAAAACCTTAACCGGCACCATGAGGCGACTGTGAGGTTGAGAGAAATAAAAATGAGAGTCTTGTCAGTGAAAACCTTTACCGGCACTGCAAGGCAACTGTGAGGTTGAGATAAATAAAAATGAGAGAGTCTTGTCAGTGAAAACCTTTACCGGCACTACAAGGCGGCCGTGAGGATGAGAGAGAATAAATGAGAGAGTCTTATTGGTAAAAACCTTTCACGACACCATAAGACGATTGCAAGGATTGTTTCGGAAAAAGAGAAAAACAACAAAAAATTGGATCGGTTTGGGTTGCAAGAATTTGGAGTCAGAATAATGAATTGAACTAACTGGGTCAGAGTTTAAATACATGGCATGGTCAACGGAATCAGCCAACATACCCAGATAAGTTCTATCACTTCTCCAAAACATCCTTACCCTTTTGAAATTCATTTTCCGCATTTCATTGTTTATCCTTTGAAAGCTAACTACCAACTTCTGATGATAAGAGTTGAAAATAACACTGGATCAGAAAAGAAAGAAAAGAAAGGAGTTGAAAGAAATAAAGGAGATTGGCAAACAGAGCCAAAAGAAAAGAAAACAAAAAGGTGAAAAACAAGAAAATACAAAAAGAGCTTATGGAATATAGTCAACTGAAAGACCACACAACAGAGGAAAAACAATAAGAGGCGGGAGCGGCAGATGCCAGTTGCCAGCAGCTTATAACTAATAAGATTTTGTTTTTGTGATCTAGACATGAACAAATCGTCACTAATCACTTTAAAGTGAATGTGACCAATGTGGAAAGTTAGAAAACATTAAAAAGAAAGTTCAGCAATAAATAGAGGAATCCTTGGAAGGGAATCACTCAATCAAGAAAACACCAAAAACAATGAGGAGGTATTATTTTTTTAAATTCACACCCCAGTTATCAAACTAAGGGAATACTTTTCCGCATTCGCATTTCATGCATCGGGCGCCCACCTGGATAACAAGGGAATACTTTTCTACATTTGCATTTCATGCATCAAGCGCCCACCTGGATAACAAGGGAATGCTTTTTTGCATTCGTATTTCATGCATCAGGCGCCCACCTGGATAACAAGGGAATACTTTTCTGCATTCGCATTTCATGCATCAGGCGCCCACCTGGATAACAAGGGAATATTTTTCTGCATTCGCATTTCATGCATCAGGCGCCCACCTGGATAACAAGGGAATACTTTTCTGCATTCGCATTTCATGCATCGGGCGCCCACCTGGATAACAAGGGAATATATTTCTGTAATTTTTTTTTTCTATTCAGGCGCCCACCTGTATAACAAGGGAATACATTTGTGCAATTTTTTTTAACTTCTGTTCAGGTTCCCATTTGTATAACAAGGGAATACATTTATGCAATTTTAATTTCTACACAGGCGCCCACCTATATAACAAGGGAATACATTTCTGCAATTTTTAATTTCTGTTCAGGCGCCCACCTGTATAACAAGGGAATACATTTCTGCAATTTTAATTCCTGCAATTTTAGTTCGTTTTAGCTAACATGAGTAACATCGTAACATGAAAAGCTGATAAGTTGGTAAAATACCAACTTATCTTGCCTTTAAACCAATACATTTGCTATGTTTGAAGTGATAAAATCATGTATTTAATGTTATTTACTTCTATTCTATAGGATTGAATGTGATTTAGAAGTAATGGTGAAGAAACCAAGTGAAAACAAGACAAAAGAAGCCAAAAAATAGAAGAAAATCTGGGCAATGTATTCATGGTTCACAAATGCGAAAATTTCATGGTTAATGCAAAAAAAGGCTTAAAAAGGACACCTTCACAATTGTGAAGAATTGTTCGCAATTGCGAACCTAGCAGAAATTAGGACTCCTCGCAAATGCGACATAATGTTCGCAAAAGCGAACTGTGCAGTAAATGGGAAGCTTCGCAAATGCGATAATATGTTCATAAATGCGAACACTGTGTAAGTAAGGGCAACTTCGCAAATGCGAAGATTTGTTGGGAATAGCGAACATAGGCTTATCTCGGTATATTTGGTAATTGCGAACTTTTGTTCGCAAAAGCGAGGTACGTGCTTCAGGCATGGACTATTATGGAATTTCGCACCTTTTGATCCCCAAATCATTTAATACCCGAAGAAGCTCATTTATAAAGATATCTTTGGCTTACTTTTAGTAGAGAGAACATTTTTGGAAGCTAGGGTTTTGCACACACACTTGGTTTTGAAGATTGAAGCTTTTGGATAAGAATTTCTTACCCATTTATGATTATTTCTTAATCTCCTTGCTTTGTATTGATTATTTAAGTGTGTAGTATTTATTTCCAACACTTGAATCTTGTATATGAGAATATTCATGTTTAAAGTGTGGATTAAATAACTTGTTGTGTTTATGCATTTGTTAGATGATTTTGTTATATGAATCTTAGATTGAATATATTGAATTTATTGTTGTGGGTTGTTTATTTGATTTTGATCTTAATTATTTTAATGCTCGGCCAAGAGTGAAATATTATTTACAAACCTTGAATTAAACTTGATAGAGGAAATTCTTGGTTGCATATAAAATCAAATAGAACAAGATTTGAATCCCGAGCATCGGGTGAAGGATTTGCAATTAAGATAGACATATACTTAGTGGCCTTGTTTGGTTGAACCATAAGAGTTGTAAATGCATTCTTGTTAATATTAATACCATAGACATATTGGTATTGATTTAACTTGGATAGATTCATAAGAACTCGAAAGATTCTTATGAAGATTATTAACCTTATAATCAACAATCCGAATAGTTCAATAAATCAATTATAAGTATGAAAAGAAGAATGATTACTAGTAATTTCATGACCACTTCAGTATAATTCCCGAAGCAATCATACGTGTAGCCATTGATCATTTTACTTGCTTTCTAGTTTAGTTTATATTTTCGCATTTAATTTTAAATACTTTTTCAACCACCATTCTTAGTGTTTGGCTTTTCATAATTAGCAATAATTTTCTTACATACCTAATCGCCTACATATTGTTCTCTGTGGGATTCGACCCCGACTCCTAGTTGGGTAAATTATATTGCTGCGATCGTATCTACTGCTTTTTAGCAATCGATTTGGACGTCACCAATAGTTGATACCTCTCCTTCTCGAACAAGATTTGAATCCCCGGCAACGGCGCCATTTTTGGTGACGTCCAAATCGACTGCAAAAAACCAATAGATACGGCTGCAACAATATAATTTACCCAACTAGAAGTCGGGGTCGAATCCCACAGAGAACAATGTGTAGGCGATTAGGTATGTCAAAAAATTATTGCTAATTATGCAAAGGCAAACACTAAGAATGGTGGTTGAAAAAGTATTTAAAATTAAATGCGAAAATATAAACTAAACTGAAAGCAAGTAAAATGATCAATGGCTACACGTATGATTGCTTCGGTAATTACACTGAAGTGGTCATGAAATTACTGGTAATCATGCTTCATTTCAAACTTATAATTGATTTATTGAACTTTTCGGATTGTTGATTATAAGGTTAATAATCTTCATAAGTGTAAGGCCCCGTAAAATTTTTGTGTATAAAACCTAGTAGATGTGGTGTCATGGTCCGAATAATGTGTTAGGCGGTTCGGACCCTTGGTAATGATTTAAGTTTCAAAAATGTAGAGAAATAATTTTTCCGAAAAAGTGTCAAATATGCGGTCAAGAATGCGACCGCAGAATCAACATGCGGACCGCATTCTGACCGCGAATCGTTCCAGAGAGTTTCTCAAAAATCCGTCAAATGTGCGGTCGATATGCGATCGCATGTCAAATCTGCGGTGCATTTTGCGACCGCAGATCAAACATGCGGACCGCATTCCGGCCGCATTCCTTAACAGAAACTTGTAATTTTTGAGGCCATTTTGCGGTCACTTTGCGGACCGCATGTTGATTCTGCGGTCGCATAGTGACCGCATATTTGACCCCGGCCCAGTTTTTGTAACATTTTGACCCGATCTCTTCTTTAATATAACACACCTCTTCTTCATTTTTATCATATCATCTCACCAAAAATTAGAGAGAGAGGAGAGGGTTTTTAGAGAGAGAAGTTCTTCATCTTCAAAGATTGTTCCAACTATTTAATTCCAAGGGATCCTAGGGCAAGGATTCAACTTTCCCAATATTTTCAAGGTAAAAACCCTAACTATTTTCTTTGATTTTCAGTTTTAATTGGGTAAAGAGAGGTTTGCATATAATAGCTTTTAAAAATAGAATTTTTACACTCATGCATGATTATTGAACTTGATTTCTAGTAAAAGAAGTGAGTAGAAGTAAGAATCTTCAAGAACAAGGTTGGCAAGAGTAAGATAGCTTGGGTAAGCATAAAGTAGGAAGTTAATGGAAGAAAACTCATCACCAGGTATGTATGGCTAATTTTGATTCTTGTGAAATCGCCCTTATGTGTAAAATTGTTTGGCATGTGTTGATTTGAGAAATTGTATGTGATTAATTGATGTTGTTGTTGGATATTCAAAGTTGTTGTTGAACTATGAGTGTTGTGGTAAGAAATATGAACCGAAAGGCAAATGAGAGTTGAATTGGGTAAAGAATTTGTGAATAATGATTATGATGGCCTATATGGCACCTTGTGGAAAAGAAAATGAAACACTTGAGAATTGGTTTATTGTGGAAAGAAATGAAACACTTGAATTATGGAAAATTGCTGAATATACATGTGTGAATATTCTTGAATGTGGAAACATTGTAACTTGGTTGTGATATTGGCTTGAGAAGTAATTGAGAACATGAAACAATGTGCAAGTTGCTTATTTGAACTTGTTGAAATTGTGTGTAGTACCTTATCTGCTGTTTGAAATTGTTGTGTTTTCAACTGTAAGGCGGGGTCGTGTCGCGCGCCGCGACGTGGTGAAATAAGGTTTGGGTTGGGGTGATAAGGGTGGCCGAGGTAATAAGGGTGGTCAGGGGCAATAAGGATGGAAAGCGATCGAAATCGCTATTGAAAATTGATACATAAATCAATAATGTGAAATTGTGAAAGGAGACAACAGGAGAGTTTGCAACCTGGGGAGCACTGATTGCTCCTATGTTTGACTACTTGCAATTTATGTTGTTGATTGGTCGTTGTTCCATTTGTGACCTTGAATGTGCTTGTATTGAGGCTTATCTGAAATGAGTAAAAGGTTGGGAACATGGTTAGTTAGCTTAATTGATTTCTTGATGTAATCTATTGGCTGGCTTAATTAATTGTTGATGTAATTTAATGGCTTGAGTTTACTTGGGACAAAGTTTGTCCATACATACCAGTACAATTCAAGTGTACTCACGTCCCTTTTGCCGGGGGCGCTACATTCGTGTCATGATTGTAGGTGGATCAGTAGCAGGCACTTCAGCTCATCGGCAGTAGTATCCTTCTCCTTCCACTGCCCGTTTTGGTGAGCCCCTTTCTTCCTCGGGGCCTTGTGTGGTTCTTGCCACTCCGGTTTAGATTTCATTTTGGTTTTGTAAGGTATAGCCGGGGCCTTGTTACCGGCAAGTATTGTACTTCCCTTTTTGTATCCTAGAGGCTCCGTAGACATGTAAACTGTGGGATTGTGGCCTATGTATATGTATGGGGCGTTGTAAATATAAATTATGAATTGTTAGTAAATAAATCACATGGTTATGTTTATGTATTGTGAAATCAGTCTTTATTGGTAAGATAATTGGTTAATGAGAAACAATCAACACAGGGGTAACGCGTGGGAGTGAAAGGCACCCAGGTCCGCTTGACTGGGGCAACCCGGTCAGGCGCCGGTCATGTCCCTCGATTTGGGGCGTGACAAACTTGGTATCAGAGCATATGGTTTTTAAAGTGTCCTAGGATGTCTCGGAGCCGTGTCTAGTAGTGCCCTTCTTATAGGTGTGTTGTCGACCACATCATATAAGTAGGGGGCTGCACGGACATTTAGGAATATTACCCTTCTTCATCACTCCAAATCGTGCGATAAAGCTTGACTATAAGATTGTTTTGTAACCCGTGCATTGGGATTCAAGGTAAGTTTAAATGCTCTTTCGTCTATTTTATGTAGTGTTGTCATATGTCATGACCAATGGGAAAAGACATGGGTGTTATGGAGATTGCACATGTATTTTGTTGAATAAACTGTATGAATATATATAGTATAAGTACATAGTACTACAAGTATACTTTATTTGGGGAAAGGATTAGAAGTGATTACCCGCACGAAGAGGCATTGATTTGATGATTGATATGTAAGCTTAAATAGCAAGCGTGGTTAGTGCAAGAAGTATATAATTGATCGTAAGGTGTGAAAGAATATTGGTTATATAAGCACGTGATATATGAGATAATGACTAAGAGATTAATGGGGAGAGTGTAAGTCTCTCATATGAGGTAAAAAGGTTATGAAATGAGACTCAATTGGACCCTAGGTGAGAAGACCCTTGTCTTACGAACATTATAAGGACCCAGAAATGTACGAAGTTGCGTTACACTCATAAAGGATATGCGTGGGGACTTGGAATCCCATACCTACGTGGCTGAATAGGAGAAGGGAACTTATGAGATCAATACTATGGTGACTTAAATTTTCCTAATAGTCGAGTATGCATATAAGAGGGATAGATATATGAGGCATATGTCCCTAAAGTTTCTAAACTCAAGACTTGTGTCAAGATCCAGGATATTTTCCCCATGTGGGAGAGGGAGGACCATCGTGAGGCCACTTAAATACAATAAAACAAGAGCGAGACCATGTAGCTATGATATTTGAATATTTTGGTGAAGACATGTGTGGTCTAGAAAAGAGATTAAGGAATGTAAATTCTTCACGCATGGCAATGTGACTGATGGGGTCAACGATTCTAGAAAATAAGAGTATGTTTGTAAAGAGACTTTTACTTGTCATAAGGTCGGGAGAAATGGGACCCAAGGAGGTACCATATGTCAAATGTGAAAGATTGTGAGTTCCTAGAATGGGCTAATCATAGATTTATGATTTAAACAAAGTTTCGGGATACTAAGAAAGCCAGAACGAGTGAGAGAAATGAATGTGTTGCCACAACAACCCAAGATGGTAATCGGGGCTTGATAGAGAGCCTCTAAAGAGCCTTACAAATAGATAAGTGTTAAGTGATGTTCAGACGAACACTCCTTGCTACATATGTCCCAATAAGAGTTAAGAGGTGAGCCGGATGGAATGCCTAAGGTAAGAGACCACGTAATATATGGAAGAGTGCGTGGCTATTCACTAACTAGGAAGAATGAGGTGAGAAGAAATGGGGAGAAAACCTTCAAATTAAGATGGTCATGGTTATTTAAAACAATTTTTGCATCAGAATGGTGGACTCACTTAGGGCACAAGTGTTAATAAAGGTTATGAGGGATTAACCGCAATGCAACCGACATGGGTGACACTGAATATCGACTAAAGGGGTCTAGAGATAGTTCATGTCTACACACAATGGGAAGCGAGGTTATCGTTGGTGAGGTTGTGGTACTGTAAAATGATTAAACAAGACATAATGATTTTTCAAGTTCACAGGAGGCGGACAAATGTGTGGAACAATAAAGCTATTAATTATGCACTATCCGCAAAACAAGATGGGAATGAAAGGTTCGGAATGGATTGAAAGAGGATGAAAACTCGTGATAGACTAGACGTGTTTGGCATGATAACTCTTAAGCGGCAATATCAGGGAACTTTATTGGTAACTATAACATGGGGAATAAGGCGAGTTACTCATCCGAGATAGAATCAAGTGGACTAAGCCTTACACTTAAGAGTGAAACCAAAAGTTGTTGTTGAAGTATTGAGGAGGATTTAAAGTTTCCAGAGAATACCCTTCTCGGGATAGTGACCCTTCGTAAGTCATATGCATATAAAGGTTGTTGATATACGTTTTGAGAGGTGTTTAACCGTAATGAGGGATGGTAGGAAATTTCACAGGGGAAGTAGTGCAGTTTTTTAAAGTCTATAATGCACATATGGGGAGAAGAGGTTGGTTAAGAAAAGTTAGAGCACAATGCTACTTTACATTCGATACAATGCCGTGCAAGTTAGTGTTATTCGGGGTATATGTGCAAAGTTAGCCAGTGCTATTCATTTGAGACAGGAGGTCATATGAGAAAACTCATTTAGTAATGCCTTGGGTTAAGAATTATGAAGAGTTAGTAGCAATTGTTCACATGGGGTCGTAACCACATCAAGGAAATTATAGTGGAACTCAATTCGTGGAAGGTCTTATGTATGAGGAATATAGTAAGGATGTTCCGCTATCGATGTAAAGTATTAAGGTGAAAGTTATGCCTCCAAGGTTGGTTAGGGTGTGTGTTGATGCAGCACGGAAAGGTTATAGAGTATGCTTTGAGATAACTCAAAAATCACGAGAAGAATTACCCGACACATGATTTGGAGCTCGCGGCAGTTGTGTTTGCTTTGAAATATGGCGGTATTTTCTTTATAGGGTTCATGTAGATGTGTTTTCAGACCACAAGAGCCTCCAGTATTTGTTCAAGCAGAAGGAGCTAAATCTGAGACAACGGCGGTGGTTAGAATTGCTCAAGGACTATGAGATGAACATATTGTACCATCCAGGGAAGGCAAATGTGGTAGCCGATGCTCTTAGTCGGAGATCCATGGGTAGTTTGGCTCATTTGGGTATGTATCGGAGACCCCAGTCTCGAGAGGTTTACCAATTAGCCAGTTTGGGGGTTCGTATCTCTACGTCAGACGAGGGAATGTTTTGGTGCATAATGGAGCAGAATCATCATTGGTCGCGGAAATCAAGGAAAACAGTTCATGGATCCAGCATTAGTTCGGGTAAAGGAAGCAGTTCTGAATGACAAGACCTCAACATTTGTACACAGCAGCAAAGATGGTGTAATGCGGTGTCAAGGCAGATTATGTGTTCCGGACGTGAACGAACTTCGAGAAAAGGTAATGGCAGAGGCACATATTTCCAGATATTTTGTACAACTAGGTTCCACGAAAATGTATCATGACCTTAAGGAGATTTATTGGTGGAACGGTATGAAAAGGGATATAGCAAGCTTTGTAGCTAAATGTCCGAACTGTCAACAAGTGAAGGCCGAGCATCAACGGCCTGGAGGATTAACTCAGCTTATAGAAATACCAAGGTGGAAATGGGAGATGATCAATATGGATTTCGTGGTAGGGTTATCTCGCACTCAGCGAAAGTTCGACTCAATATGGGTGATAGTGGATCGACTCACCAAATCAGCTCACTTCCTGCCTGTCAAGTCCACTGATACTGCAGAGCAATATGCAAGATTGAACATCAAGGAGATAGTAAAACTTCATGGCACTCCACTTTCTATTATCTCGGATCGTGGGGCTCAGTTCACAGCTAACTTTTGGAAGAAGTTTCAGCAAGGTTTGGGAACTCAGGTGAATCTCAGCACAGCTTTCCATCCACAGACCGACGGTCAGGCCGAGCGGACCATTCAGACGCTCGAAGATATGTTGCGGGCTTGTGTCTTAGATTTTAAAGGTAATTGGGATGAGCACTTGCCACTGATAGAATTTGCTTACAATAACAGCTATCATGCTAGCATTCAAATGGCCCCGTTTGAGGCATTGTACGGGAGAAGATGTAGATCGCCAATCGGGTGGTTTGAGGTAGGTGAAGCGGAATTGCTAGGGCCGGATATGGTGTACGAAGCTATGGAAAAGGTCAAAGTTATTCAGGAGAGAATGAAAACAGCACAGAGTCGTCAAAAGTCCTATGCGGACGTTCGTCGAAGGGATTTGGAGTTTCAAGTCGATGATTGGGTGTTCTTGAGGGTATCTCCTATGAAAGGAGTCATGCGATTTGGAAAGAAAGGGAAATTGAGTCCTAGGTATGTCGGGCCATATCGGATCGTTCAAAGGATTGGTCAAGTTGCTTATAGGCTAGAGTTGCCTTCCGAGATGTCAGCAATGCATCCGGTATTCCATGTGTCCATGTTGAAGAAAGTGATTGGAGATCCATCCACCATCATGCCAGTCGAAGCTATAGAGGTTAATGAAAATTTGTCATATGAAGAAGTTCCAGTTGCCATTTTGATAGGCAAGTCCGTAAGTTAAGAAATAAGGAAGTTGCCTCTGTTAAAGTATTCTGGCGAAGTCAACAAGTTGAGGAGGCCACATGGGAAGCAGAGAAAGAGATGAAAGAAAAGTACCCCCATTTGTTTGATCAAGCTTAGAAGAAATTAGGTGACCCTCCTACTCCTTAGTAACTTTCATCTTGTCTAAGTTGTTTCCCTCTTAGTATTAGTAAAGTCCCCTTCATTTTGTAATGAGTTAAATGTGTTGTTACCTTGGGCCACTTGAACCGTTCTTGACAAATGAAAGCCTTATAAAGATTTACGTGTTTAATAAACAACTAATAGTAAGTGTAGATTGGTAATGATTTGTTAAGTGTACATGGTGTGTTAAAATGGTTAAATAAGGTAAGAATTCATTGAAGTGACTAGTTTATGTGCAATTGTAACAATGTGATAGAATATGTGCATTCGTTGAGGTAAGAAAGTGTATACCAGTTGTGAAAAGTGTTGTATTTGTGTATTTTTGTTTGGTAATGTGTTTCGGAGGCCCTCTGACAGGTGGATATGTCCATAATACAAAGGAAACTCTGGCGAAATTTTTCTAAAATATAAGAGTTAGTCAAAATTTTGATAGTTGCATATCATGTCTTTCAAAACCAACTCATTTATTTCAAAATCCTCATTCGAGGACGAATGATCTTAAGGGGGAGGATGTAAGGCCCCGTAAAATTTTTGTGTATAAAACCTAGTAGATGTGGTGTCATGGTCCGAATAATGTGTTAGGAATGCGTAGAATTCTTCGCGGCGAGCTTGCGAGCCGCGGTTCGGACCCTTGGTAATGATTTAAGTTTCAAAAATGTAGAGAAATAATTTTTCCGAAAAAGTGTCAAATATGCGGTCAAGAATGCGACCGCAGAATCAACATGCGGACCGCATTCTGACCGCAAATCGTTCCAGAGAGTTTCTCAAAATCCGTCAAATGTGCGGTCGATATGCGATCGCATGTCAAATCTGCGGTGCATTTTGCGACCGCAGATCAAACATGCGGACCGCATTCCGGCCGCATTCCTTAACATAAACTTGTAATTTTTGAGGCCATTTTGCGGTCACTTTGCGGACCGCATGTGTGTTCTGCGATCGCATAGTGACCGCATAATTGACCCCGGCCCAGTTTTTGTAACATTTTGACCCGATCTCTTCTTTAATATAACACACCTCTTCTTCATTTTTATCATATCATCTCACCAAAAATTAGAGAGAGAAGAGAGGGTTTTTAGAGAGAGAAATCTTGCATCTTCAAGGATTGTTCCAATCATTTTAATTCCAAGGGATCCTAGGGCAAGGATTCAACTTCCCCAATATTTTCAAGGTAAAAACCCTAACTATTTTCTTTGATTTTCAGTTTTAATTGGGTAAAGAGAGGTTTGCATATAATAGCTTTTAAAAATAGAATTTTTACACTCATGCATGATTATTGAACTTGATTTCTAGTAAAAGAAGTGAGTAGAAGTAAGAGTCTTCAAGAACAAGGTTGGCAAGAGTAAGATAGCTTGGGTAAGCATAAAGTAGGAAGTTAACGGAAGAAAACTCATCACCAAGTATGTATGGCTAATTTTGATTCTTGTGAAATCGCCCTTATGTGTAAAATTGTTTGGCATGTGTTGATTTGAGAAATTGTATGTGATTAATTGATGTTGTTGTTGGATATTCAAAGTTGTTGTTGAACTATGAGTGTTGTGGTAAGAAATATGAACCGAAAGGCAAATGAGAGTTGAATTGGGTAAAGAATTTGTGAATAATGATTATGATGGCCTATATGGCACCTTGTGGAAAAGAAAATGAAACACTTGAGAATTGGTTTATTGTGGAAAGAAATGAAACACTTGAATTATGGAAAATTGTTGAATATACATGTGTGAATATTCTTGAATGTGGAAACATTGTAACTTGGTTGTGATATTGGCTTGAGAAGTAATTGAGAACATGAAACAATGTGCAAGTTGCTTATTTGAACTTGTTGAAATTGTGTGTAGTACCTTATCTGCTGTTTGAAATTGTTGTGTTTTCAACTGTAAGGCGTGGTCGTGTTGCGCGCCGCAACGTGGTGAAATAAGGTGTGGGTTGGGGTGATAAGGGTGGCCGAGGTAATAAGGGTGGTCAGGGGCAATTAGGATGGAAAGCGATCGAAATCGCTATTGAAAATTGATACATAAATCAATAATGTGAAATTGTGAAAGGAGACAGCAGGAGAGTTTGCAACCTGGGGAGCACTGATTGCTCCTATGTTTGACTACTTGCAATTTATGTTGTTGATTGGTCGTTGTTCCATTTGTGACCTTGAATGTGCTTGTATTGAGGCTTATCTGAAATGAGTAAAAGGTTGGGAACATGGTTAGTTAGCTTAATTGATTTCTTGATGTAATCTATTGGCTGTCTTAACACGGTGATTCTTGTTTAATGGCTTGAGTTTACTTGGGACAAAGTTTGTCCATACATACCAGTACAATTCAAGTGTACTGACGTCCCTTTTGCCGGGGCGCTACATTCGTGTCATGATTGTAGGTGGATCAGTAGCAGGCACTTCAGCTCATCGGCAGTAGTATCCTTCTCCTTCCACTGCCCGTTTTGGTGAGCCCCTTTCTTCCTCGGGGCCTTGTGTGGTTCTTGCCACTCCGGTTTAGATTTCATTTTGGTTTTGTAAGGTATAGCCGGGGCCTTGTTACCGGCAAGTATTGTATTTCCCTTTTGTATCCTAGAGGCTCCTGTAGACATGTAAACTGTGGGATTGTGGCCTATGTATATGTATGGGCGTTGTAAATATAAATTATGAATTGTTAGTAAATAAATCACATGGTTATGTTTATGTATTGTGAAATCAGTCTTTATTGGTAAGATAATTGGTTAATGAGAAACAATCAACACAGGGGTAACGCGTGGGAGTGAAAGGCACCCAGGTCCGCTTGACTGGGGCAACCCGGTCAGGCGCCGGTCATGTCCCTCGATTTGGGGCGTGACAATAAGAATCTTTCGAGTTCTTATGAATCTATCCAAGTTAAATCAATACCTATATGTCTATGGTATTAATATTAACAAGAATACATTTACAACCCTTATGCTTCAACCAAACAAGGCAACTAAGTCTATGTCTATCTTAATTGCAAATCCTTCACCCGATGCCTCTGATTCAAATCTTGTTCTATTTGATTTTATATGCAACCAGGAATTTCCTCTGTCAAGTTTAATTCAAGGTTCGTAAATAATATTTCACTTTTGGCCGAGTAGTAAAATAATTAAGATCAAAATCAAATAAACAACCCACAACAATAAATTTAATATATTCAATCTAAGATTCAAATAACAAAATCATCTAACAAATACATAAACACAACAAGTTATTTAATCCACACTTTAAACATGAATATTCCCATAAACAAGATTCAAGTGTTGGAAATAAATACTACACACTTAAATAATCAATACAAAGCAAGGAGATAAACAAATAAACATAAATGGGTAAGAAATTCTTAACCAAAAGCTTCAATCTTCAAAATCCAAGTGTGTGTGCAAAACCCTAGCTTCCAAAAATGTTCTATCTACTGAAAGTAAGCCAAAGATATCTTTACAAACGAGCCTCTTCGGGTATTAAATGATTTGGGGATCAAAGGTGCGAAATTCCATAATAGCCCATTCTTGAAGCACGTACCTCGCATTTGCGAACAAAAGTTCGCAGTTACCAAATATGCCCAGATAAGCCTATGTTCGCAATTCCCAACAAATCTTCGCATTTGCAAAGTTGCCCTTACTTACACAGTGTTCGCATTTGCGAACATATTCTCGCATTTGCGAAGCTTCCCCATTTACTGCACAATTCGCATTTGCGAACATTATGTCGCATTTGCGATGAGTCCCACTTTCTGCTAGGTTCGCAATTGCGAACAATTCTTCGCAATTGCGAAGGTGTCCTTTTTAAGCCTTTTTCGCATTTACCATGAAATGTTCGCATTTGCGAACCATGAATACACTGCCCAGATTTTCTTCTCTTTTTTGGCTTCTTTTGCCGTGTTTTCACTTGGTTTTTTCACCATTACTTCAAAATCACATTCAATCCTGTAGAATAGAAGTAAATAACATTAAGCCTTTTTTCGCATTTACCATGAAATGTTCGCATTTGCGAACCATGAATACACTGCCCAGATTTTCTTCTCTTTTTTGGCTTCTTTTGCCTTGTTTTCGCTTGGTTTCTTCACCATTACTTCTAAATCACATTCAATCCTATAGAATAGAAGCAAATGCGAACATTTCATGGTAAATGCGAAAAAAGGCATAAAAAGGACACCTTCGCAATTGCGAAGAATTGTTCGCAATTGCGAACCTAGCAGAAATTGGGACTCCACGCAAATGCGACATAATGTTCGCAAATGCGAACTGTGCAGTAAATGGGGAAGCTTCGCTAATGCGAGGATATGTTCAAAAATGCGAACACTGTGTAAGTAAGGGCAACTTTGCAAATGCGAAGATTTGTTGGGAATTGCGAACATAGGCTTATCTGGGCATATTTGGTAATTGCGAACTTTTGTTCACAAATGCGAGGTACGTGCTTAAGGCATGGGCTATTATGAAATTTCGCACCTTTTGATCCCCAAATCAGTTAATACCCGAAGAGGCTCATTTTTAAAGATATCTTTGGCTTAATTTTAGTAGAGAGAACATTTTTGGATGCTAGGGTTTTGGACACACACTTGGGTTTTGAAGATTGAATCTTTTGGTTAAGAATTTCTTACCCATTTATGTTTATTTCTTCATCTCCTTGCTTTGTATTGATTATTTAAGTGTGTCGTATTTATTTCCAATACTTGAATATTGTTTATGAGAATATTCATGTTTAAAGTGTGGATTAAATAACTTGTTGTGTTTATGTATTTGTTAGATGATTTTGTTATTTGAATCTTAGATTGAATATAGTGAATTTATTGTTGTGGGTTGTTTATTTGATTTTGATCTTAATTATTTTACTGCTCGGCCAACAGTGAAATATTATTTACAAACCTTGAATTAAACTTGACAGAGGAAATTCTTGGTTGCATATAAAATCATTTAATACCCGAAGAGGCTCATTTTTAAAGATATCTTTGGCTTAATTTTAGTAGAGAGAACATTTTTGGATGCTAGGGTTTTGGACACACACTTGGGTTTTGAAGATTGAGTCTTTTGGTTAAGAATTTCTTACCCATTTATGTTTATTTCTTCACCTCCTTGCTTTGTATTGATTATTTAAGTGTGTCGTATTTATTTCCAACACTTGAATCTTGTTTATGAGAATATTCATGTTTAAAGTGTGGATTAAATAACTTGTTGTGTTTATGTATTTGTTAGATGATTTTGTTATTTGAATCTTAGATTGAATATAGTGAATTTATTGTTGTGGGTTGTTTATTTGATTTTGATCTTAATTATTTTACTGCTCGGCCAATAGTGAAATATTATTTACGAACCTTGAATTAAACTTGACAGAGGAAATTCTTGGTTGCATATAAAATCAAATAGAACAAGATTTGAATCCCGGGCATCGGGTGAAGGATTTGCAATTAAGATAGACATATACTTAGTTGCCTTGTTTGGTTGAAGCATAAGAGTTGTAAATGCATTCTTGTTAATATTAATACCATAGACATATAGGTATTGATTTAACTTGGATAGATTCATAAGAACTCGAAAGATTCTTATGAAGATTATTAACCTTATAATCAACAATCCGAATAGTTAAATAAATCAATTATAAGTATGAAAAGAAGCATGATTACTAGTAATTTCATGACCACTTCAGTGTAATTCCTGAAGCAATCATACGTGTAGCCATTGATCATTTTACTTGCTTTCTAGTTTAGTTTATATTTTCGCATTTAATTTTAAATACCTTTTCAACCACCATTCTTAGTGTTTGGCTTTGCATAATTAGCAATAATTTTCTTACATACCGAATTGCCTACACATTGTTCTCTGTGGGATTCGACCCCGACTTCTTGTTGGGTAAATTATATTGCTGCGACCATATCTATTGCTTTTTAGCAGTCGATTTGTATGTCACCAAAAATGCCGCCGTTGCTGGGGAACAATTTGGCGTAATTTATGTTGTTTGAAAAGTAAGCGAAAGTGCTTTGATCCAAACTTGTGAATATTTGTGTAATTAATTTTTCTTGTTTATTTTCTTAATTTTTGAAAAATGGCATCATATAATAACAATTGGTCAAATGGTAGTTGTTCATACTTTGATGATCCTTGCCCTTATTGTGGAGGACCACATTCGTGGCAAAATTATTTAAATTCTCCTGGGGATGGATTGTGCACACAATTCCAAACACATGAGTGGAGTATTTGTGATAAGTGTGGTGGCCAAAATAGTCATTGGGATTATTGTGCATATTTGTCTTTCCCTTCCCCAAACCCCTACTATGATGAATCTACTTGTTTTGATAAAAATTATAGGGCCAAGGAAGTGGATGATATGGAAAGTAAAGCTCTTATTATGGACATGATAAGGCAAACAGTTGAGCAACAAGATGAAATTCGACAGGCTATACAAAGAATTAGTGTAACAATCATGATAATGAAAGCTGAAACGGAGGAAGTGACTAAAGAGAGCGAGTTCTTACCAGAAGATAATTTAGAAGAAGCACATATAGTGAGCCTATCTTGGCAAGAGTAACAAGCTCAATTGATAAAATTTCATGACTTTTTACGTGACGGTCTTTCAAATATGATAGAGCAACTAATAGAGGCAAGAACTCAGCTCCAGCAAGAGATAAAACAATTTGTCTCAGATATCCATGACTTATATGCTCCATTGAATAAAAAGGTTGAGGCGTATGATGCCCTACAACCAATTTGTGTGGATACTAGCCAGCTTGTGGAGCAGAAAGAGGAATTTCAGTTATTTGACCAAAATATTGTTAATGATGCTGACAAAAATATGGAATTAGAGTCAATCGGTGTAGATGCAAATGTGGTTGAGATTGACTCTAGTTCGGGGGAAAATGAGGATGTCAAGGTCAAAGAACAATTGCAAAGTGAAGGTTTGAAATCACATTCCTGGCATTTTTCAATGTTGGAATTGTGTGGTGATACGGGAGTTGAACTACACGAGTCAATGGAGGATTGCGAGGAAGAAAAATTCATGCCATACATTTTACAATTTGAGAAGACAAGAAATCAAAATGACATTCCTCACTTGAAAGCCAAGAAGTGCAAAATGAAGATTTTAAGCATTGGCTCGAACATCAAATTACCACCCCCCGTCGCTCGTGGTCACAAGCTTGATTCCAAGCTAGGTGCCCAATTTATATCATCCAAGTGGCGAGAAAAGTGGTAATGTTGTTTGCGTCGTTCCACGACATTAAATGTGGCGCTTGGTGTGAGGCAACCCATCGTTTTTCAAAATTCTTTTGAAATTTTCTTTTTTGTAATATCTTAGAATAATATTTTTAACTAATTTTCAAAGTTTCAGATTTTTTAGAGTTGATTTGAGCAGGTCGAGGTATCCGGGCAGTCACAAACCAGTAGCTGGTTGGAAAATGCAGAGCAGAGTTCGCATTTGCGAACAAATGATCGCATTTGCGACTCAAAGGCTTAATAACTGGCTTCGCAATTGCGAAGGAAAAGTCGAATTTGCGACCTATGCAGTGTAAAAGTGTCACGACCCAAATCCGGTCGTGATGGCGCCCAACAATCAAGCTAGGCCAGCCAGACCAACAATTTAATTAACACAAAGATATCGGTCCCAAATGGACAACCCAAGAAGAATATATGAGTTTAAGAACTCCAATAATAATAGTACAGAACAAAATACTGACACTCCCAAAGATCCGGAGTCACAAGTCTAGAGCCTCTAACAAAACCCAACAGGAAATAGAGAGTACGATATAGAAGTACTCAAGTCTGAATACAAAATATAAAATAACAACTGGAATGAGAGGAGAAGCTAGGTTCTGCGAACGTAGGCAACTACCTCAGCAACTCGATGTGACACTGCAAACGCTGGAATGCCTGCCTACTGCTCCTGAGTACCTGAGTCTGCACACAAAAGGTGCAGGGAGTAGGGGTGAGTACTAAGTACTCAGTGAGTAACAAATATATATAAGTAGCTGACAGTAAGAAATCCACAGATTACCACAAAAAGAAGCTAAACTACAGTTCGAATCTCCTACGAACTAGCAGCAACAATACAATACAGCTACCACAGAGTAATTCAACAAAAATAGATGCAATGCAATGCACATAACCGCTACGGCGTGTAGCCCGATCCAATTTAACGTCGACGGCGCTCACTGGGGGTGTGTACAGACTCCGGAGGGGCTCCTACAGCCCAAGCGCAATACTGCTGCGGCGTGCAGCCCGATCCTCATATCAACCACTGCGGCGTGCAGCCCGATCCCATGCTTAGTCCACAATAAGCAATTAAGTCACAAAATAGTTCGTTGTTCTTAATTCCAGTTCTCAATTCATAATTTATGAAAAATACTTTAACTTTATTAAATTTGTAAAAGGTGGTGACTTAGCATTTCAAAAAGGTGATTTCAATTTTCAGGACTGAGATCGGTGATTTAAGCAATTATAGCTATCACATAAATATTGTCCTCTAAGGACGCTACAGATCGGCACAAGGCCCCAAACAAGGCTTACAGCCCACAAATATATCACTTACATTGTATTTTCAACACTAACAACATATCATTTATTTCCGGGATGGACCAAGTCTCAATCCCCAATCACAATCAATCCCGCACCTGCCACGGTGTGCGAGCCACGCCCTATTAGCGTCACAATGTGCTAAGCCGGGGTTTCGAACCCTCAGGCTACCATATACACAAACTACTCACCTCTAGCCGGTCGTAGACTCGTCCGCGATGCCTTTTCCTTTGAATTTCGTTGCCTCGTGTGTAGAATCTAGTCAAATAACAATAATTATGTCAAATACGGGTCAAAGAATCATAACCCACTTCAATTTATATGAAATTCGCATAATTACACTAAGTTGGTAAAACCCGACCCCGGGCCCCACTTGCTCGGAAAATTCCGAAATTAGTACCAACGCGGTCCTTATCTCGCCACGGGTCCGTGCATATAAAATTTATCGAAATCGGAGTTCAAATGGCCTTCCAAATCCAAAAATCCCGTTTTCAATATTTAGGCCACATTTCTTCAAGATTTCAACCCAATTTCATGAAGATTGATGTTAATACTACCATAAAATGATGTTTTTGAGTCAAGAATCTTACCTCCGACGAATACCCGATGACTTCTCGGTGATTTCCTCGAGTTTTCTTCTCTCTAGGGCTCAAAATTGAGTTTTGGCGGTGTAAACCCGTAAGCCCTCTGTTCTGCAATTTAATTCACTGCCAGAGACTTTTGTTCTTCACGTTCGCGTGAGCTCCCACGCGTTCGCGAAGAACAGCTCCTCCTTACTCTTCGCGATCGCGACGCTTACCACGCGTTCGCGATGTTCAATTTCAGTTACCCTTCGCGAACGCGACGCCCCCCACGCGTTCGCGATGTTCAAGCTTCCAGCCGCCCAGATTTCTTCTACGCGTTCGCGATACACCTCCCGCGAACGCGAAGCACAACACCCACGACCCTACGCGAACGCGACCCAAGCAACGCGTTCGCGATGCTCAACACCCCTGGCCTACACGAACACGTCTCCCCTTCCCGCGAACGCGATTCACTGAAAGGCTTGGCCTTCGCGAACGCGACACTTGTCACGCGAACGCGAAGGCTTAAGGGCTTGGGCAGAACCTGCAGTTTTCTGCAGATTTTTTCCAAGTCCAAATGCCCGGTTGATGGTCCGAAATCATCCCGAGGCCCCCGGGACCCCAACGAAAACCACCAACGCACTCCAAAACATGATACGGACTTGTTCCAATCATAAAAACACCATACTAAACATCAAAATCTCCATTTATTCACGAATTCAAGCCTAAGTTTCTTCAAAACTTTCAAAACTAACATTCAATCCAAAACCCGATCAAACGATGTCCGAATGACCTGAAAATTTGTAGACACATCCAAAATCACATAACGAAGCTACAGAAATTGTCGGAATCCCATTCCGACCCCCGGATCAAAATATCACCTACCATCCGGATTTCGCCAAAATTCAACCTTCGCCAATTCAAGCCTAAAACTACACCGGACCTCCGAATTAAATTCCGATTGCTCTCCTAAGTCATAAATGATCCCCCGGAACTAGTCGAATCATCGAATCCGGTTCCGAGCACTCTAACTCAATAGTCAACTCTTGGTTGACTTCTCATATTCAAGCTTTCTTTAAACATGCTATTTGTTTCATTTTCAATCCAAATCACTCCTAACTCACCCGATATACTCTAATACTATTTTAAAAGCATAATCTATGTAAATGCAAGGTAACGGGGTGGAAATTCCCGTAACGACGGGCCGGGTCGTTACATTCTCCCCAACTTAAACAAACGCTCGTCCGCGAGCGGGTTAAGAAACATACCCGGAGTATCAAACAAGTGTGGATATCTACTTCGCATCTCCTGCTCGGTCTCCCAAGTTGCTTCCTCCACGGGATGACCTCTCCACTGCACTTTCACTGAAGCTATGTCCTTGGATCTCAGCTTACGAACCTGTCGACCCAAAATGGCTACCGGCTCCACAGCATAAGTCAAGTCCTCATCTAGCTGTATCGTGCTGAAGTCTAACACATGAGACGGGTCTCCAACATACTTCCGGAGCATAGATACATGGAACACCGGTGAACTCCCGACAAACTGGGTGGCAAAGCAAGCATATAAGCCACCTCCCCAACTTTCCTAAGCACCTCAAAAGGTCCAATAAACCTTGGGCTCAACTTTCCTTTCTTTCCAAACCTCATAACACCCTTCATAGGCGAAATCTTCAGCAACACTTTCTCACCTACTGAATAGGACACATCTCGGACCTTCCGGTCTGCATAACTTTTCTGACGCGACTGAGCTGTGCGAAGTCTCTCCTGAATCACCTTCACCTTATCTAAGGCATCTTGGACTAACTCCGTCCCTAACAACCTAGCCTCGCCGGGCTCGAACCAACCAACTGGAGACCTACACCGTCTTCCCATATAAAGCTTCATACGGTGCCATCTGAATGCTGGACTGATAGCTATTAGTGTAAGCAAACTCCGCCAAAGGCAAATAATCAGCCCATGAACCACCGAAATCAGTGACACAAGCACGCAACATATCCTCCAATATCTGAATAGTACGCTCGGACTGCCCATCCGTCTGTGGATGAAATGCTGTGCTCAACTCTACCTGTGAACCCAACTCTCGCTGAAATGTCCTCCAGAACTGAGATGTGAACTGGATACCTCTGTCTGATATAATAGAAATTGGAACCCCATGCAATCTCACGATCTCACGGATGAATAACTCTGCCAACCGCTCTGAGGTATAGGTAGTACACACTGGGATGAAGTGAGCTGACTTGGTCAACCTATCCACCACCACCCAAACTTGAATCAAACTTCCTCGCTGTCCGAGGGAGTCCGCTAACAAAGTCCATAGTAATCCTTTCCCACTTCCACTCAGGAATATCGATACGCTGGAATACACCACCAGGTCTCTGATGCTCATACTTGACCTGCTGACAGCTTAGACACCGAGCCACATGGCTCACAATATCTTTCTTCATCTTTCTCCACCAGTAATGCTGCTTCAAGTCTTGATACATCTTCGCGGCTCCTGGATGAATAGAATACCACGAGTTGTGGGCTTCCTCCAATATCAATTCACGAAGGCCGTCAACATTGGGCACGCATATCCGACCCCGCATCCGCAATACACCATCACTATCAATAGTGACATCATTGGCATCATCATGTTGAACTCTGTCCTTAAGGACAAGTAAGTGTGGATCATCATACTGGCGCTCTCGAATACGATCATATAGAGAAGAACGAGCTACTACACAAGCCATCACCCGACTGGGCTCAGAAATATCCAGCCTTACCATCTGATTAGCTAACGCCTGAACATCAACTGCTAGGGGTCTCTCCCCAACTGGAATATACGCCAAACCGCCCATACTAATAGCCTTCCGGCTCAATGCATCAGCCACTACATTGGCTTTCCCGGGATGGTACAAGATAGTAATATCATAGTCTTTAAGCAATTCAAGCCATCTCCGCCTGCCTCAAATTTAGATCTTTCTGCTTAAACAAATGCTGAAGGCTGCGGTGGTCCGTATATACATCACAAGATACACCATATAAGTAATGCCTCCAAATCTTCAAGGCATGAACAATAGCAGCTAACTCCAAATCATGAACAGGGTAGTTCTTCTCGTGGGGCTTTAGTTGACGAGAAGCATATGCAATAACTCTACCCTCCTGCATCAACACACAACCGAGTCCAACTCTGGAAGCATCACAATACACCGTATATGACCCCGAGGCCGATGGTAACACAAGTACTGGAGCCGTGGTCAAAGCCTCCTTGAGCTTCTGAAAGCTCTCTTCACATTCATCAGACCACACAAATGGAGCATTCTTCCGTGTCAACTTAGTCAACGGTGAAGCAATAGATGAGAAATCCTGAACAAACCGACGATAATAGCCTGCCAAGCCGAGAAAACTCCGAATCTCTGTAGCCGAGGAAGGTCTGGGCCAATTCTGCACTGCCTCAACCTTCTGAGGATCAACCCGAATACCCTCACTGGACACTATATGTCCCAGAAAACCGACAGTATCAAGCCAGAACTCACACTTAGTGAATTTTGCATAAAGCTTCTCTTCTCTCAACCTCTACAATGCCACTCTCAAATGTTGTGCATGCTCCTCCTGGCTGCGTGAATATACCAGAATATCATCAATAAACACAATCACAAAAGAATCCAGGTACGGCCGAAATACACTATTCATCAAGTGCATGAATGCAACTGGGGCATTAGTTAGCCCGAAAGACATCACCAGGAACTCGTAGTGCCCATACTGCGTCCTGAACGCTGTCTTCATAATATTTGAGTCCCTTATCTTCAACTGATGATAGCCCGATCGAAGATCAATCTTAGAAAATACACTAGCTCCCTGGAGCTGATCAAATAAGTCCTCGATACGAGGCAATGGGTACTTATTCTTCACTGTTACCTTGTTCAGCTGCCTGTAATCAATGCACATTCTCATTGTGCCATCTTTCTTCTTCACGAACAACACCGGTGCACCCCAAGGTGACACACTCGGACGAATGAAACCCTTATCTAAGAGTTCTTGAAGCTGTTCTTTCAATTCTTTTAACTCTGCTGGTGCCATGCGATAGGGAGGAATAGAAATGGGCTGAGTGCCCGGCACCAAGTCAATACCAAAGTCAATATCTCTGTCAGGCGGCATGCCTGGCAGGTCTGCTGGAAATACATCCGGAAACTCCCTCACAATGGGGACCGAATCAAGACTGGGTGTCTCGGCCTCAACATTTCTAATGAAGGCCAAATAAGATAAACAACCCTTGCCAATCATTCGTTGGGCCTTTATATAAGAAATCACCCTGTCGGACATATAATCAGTCAAGCCACGCCACTCGATCCTCGGATTACCTGGAATAGCTAGTGTGATTGTCTTGGCATGACAGTCCAGAATTGCATGGTAAGGAGATAGCCAATCCATGCCTAGGATAACATCGAAATCTACCATGCCCAGTAGTAATAGATCAACTCGGGTCTCAAGACCCCCAATAGTAATAACACAGGATCGATATACCTGATACACAACAACAGTATCCCCTACCGGGGTAGACACATGTACGGGCAAATCAAGAATACCACGGGTCATACCCAAATGATGTGCAAAATAAGTAGAGACATAAGAATAGGTGGATCCGGGATCAAATAAGACGGAAGCATCCCTGTGGCAGACTGAGATAATACCTGAAATAACCGCATCTGAAGCACTAGCATCCTTCCTATCTGGAAGAGCATAGAAACGAGCCTGGCCTCCACCAGTATGATCCTCACCCCTAGGGCGACCTGTGGATACCTGGCCACCGGTCCTAGCCGACTGAGCGGCGCTGAAGAAACAGGAGTAGAAGACGAGGGTTGATCCCTCTGCTGAGACCGCTTACGAAGCCACTGAGGACACTCTCTCCTGATATGGCCCAAATCACCGCACTCAAAACAACGGCCTGAAGATGGAAGAAGGGGCTGCTGAGGACCCCTCGCTACCGATGAATCCTGTGCTGAGGAAACAGGAGCCGAGCTCTGAGCTGGAAGAGCACTCAGTGCAGGCTGACTCTGCTGACGGCTCTGCTGACCCTGATAACCCTGCTGGCCCTGACGACCACGATCTGATGAAACCCCACTGGACTCTGCACGTCCAGACTGATGAGACCTGAAAGAACGACTTCTGCTATGCTGAAATTGGCCCCTAGACGGAGTACCACTGTAACTGCCAGTACTACGAGGCTTCTTAGCCTCTCTCTCCTCCCGCTCTCTGCGGCGATCTGTCTCAATATGACGGCAGCATCAACCACCTCCTCAAAGGTAACCGCCGAAACTCTCTCCCTGGTCATCAATATGCGGATGGGATAAATAAGGCCATCAATAAATCTCCGAATCCTCTCTCTGTCCGTAGGAACCATCCACATGGCATGACGAGCCAGCTGTGTGAATCTCATCTCATACTGAGTAACCGTCATATCTCCCTGCTTCAACTACTCGAACTGATGATGCAGCTCCTCCCTATGAGATTGGAGCATATACTTCTCCAAGAATACCATGGAGAATTGTTGCCATGTGATGGGGCTGCCCCAATAGGCCTACGCCTCTTGAAGTCCTCCCACTAATTAAATGCAGGCCCTGTAAACTGGAAGGTAGTAAAAGCCACATCGCTACACTCCAGAATACCCGCAGTACGAAGCATACACTAGCATTTATCCAGAAAACCCTGGGCATCCTCGCCCTCAACACCACTGAATGTCGGAGGCTAAAGCCTACCGAACCTCTCCAACTGATGTTGCTCGTCATCTGGCATAGCTAGAACCACATGAGCTAGGGCTGGTGCGACTGGTGCATCCGGTTGAGCTGGCTGAGCTGGAGCTGCCTCAAGTACCTGTAAGCCCTGAACAACCGGCTCTGGTGTGCGAGTAGCGGGGGTCTGATTACCTCCATCCGCCTGAGAAGAAGCTGATGTAGTAGAAGCAGCCGCAACCACCTGGGCTAAGCCAGTACACACTGATAAGATCTGTGCTAAGGTCTCCTAGAGACTCGTATCTCAATAGGTACTACCGGTGCCTGAACCTGGTGCTGGTACTGCTGCCCTACCTCTACCACGACCACGGCCTCTGGGTGCCAATGGTGGTCGTCCGCCACGTCCGTTAGTTCGTGTTCTCGCCATCTGCGAGAGAGTAGAATATGGAAAAATTTAATTTCATGATAACACAAATTGCACGATATGAATCCAAGAAAATGAGGTTTTTCCTAAAGTTTTTGTAGCCCTCCGAAGATAGATACGGACGTCTACGTACCGATCCGCGAAAGCCTACTAAACCGGCTCACGACTCGCGAGTCCTAATAACCTAGGGCTCTGATACCAACTTGTCACGACCCAAATCCGGTCGTGATGGCGCCCAACAATCAAGCTAGGCCAGCCAGACCAACCATTTAATTAACACAAAGATATCGATCCCAAATGGACAACCCAAGAAGAATATATGAGTTTAAGAACTCCAATAATAATAGTACAGAACAAAATACTGACACTCCCAAAGATCCGGAGTCACAAGTCTAGAGCCTCTAACAAAACCCAACAGGAAAAGAGAGTACGATATAGAAGTATACAAGTCTGAATACAAAATACAAAATAACAACTGGAAATGAGAGGAGAAGCTAGGTTCTGCGAACGTAGGCAGCTACCTCAGCAACCCGATATGACACTGCAACCGCTGGAATTGCCTGTCTACCGCTCCTGAGTACCCGAGTCTGCACACAAAAGGTGCAGGGAGTAGGGGTGAGTACTAAGTACTCAGTGAGTAACAAATATATATAAGTAGCTGACAGTAAGAAATCCACAGATTACCACAAAAAGAAGCTAAACTACAGTTCGAATCTCCTACGAACTAGCAGCAACAATACAATACAGCTACCACAGAGTAATTCAACAAAAATAGATGCAATGCAATGCACATAACCGCTACGGCGTGTAGCCCGATCCAATTTAACGTCGACGGCGCTCACTGGGGGTGTGTACAGACTCCGGAGGGGCTCCTACAGCCCAAGCGCAATACTGTTGCGGCGTGCAGCCCGATCCTCATATCAACCACTGCGGCGTGCAGCCCGATCCCATGCTAAGTCCACAATAAGCAATTAAGTCACAAAACAGTTCATTGTTCTTAATTCCAGTTCTCAATTCATAATTTATGAAAAATACTTTAACTTTATTAAATTTGTAAAAGGTGGTGACTTAGCATTTCAAAAAGGTGATTTCAATTTCCAGGACTGACATCGGTGATTTAAGCAATTATAGCTATCACATAAATATTGTCCTCTAAGGACGCTACCAGATCGGCACAAGGCCCCAAACAAGGCTTACAGCCCACAAATATATCACATACAGTGTATTTTCAACACTAACAACATATCATTTATTTCCGGGATGGACCAAGTCTCAATCCCCAATCACAACCAATCCCGCACCTGCCACGGTGTGCGAGCCACGGCTTATTTGTTATAACCCATATCCACACACGTTAGTTCATTCCATAAGTTAGATAACACAAATCCAAGAAGGAATTATCCTTGAGATGATAAGAAGTTAATCCGATTAATCTTAAGTGATACAAGGGTGCATAAGGGTGATTAACAAGTATTAGACGTTAAACGAATCAAGGATGTTGTAACTCGTACTTTTGGGTAAACCTATAAATGCTTAGTATACATAGGAGGTCATGATTTAAGGTATTTGAATCATATAATATCCGTATCATAATTCTTGAAGTCAAGCGAGTTATGAAACAAAAGTCGACAAAAGTTGTTGCAACTTAGGTTCATAGTTTTACCTAAACTTTAGGTCAAATGTTATTAAGTATTTCTCCCAATATACTTGGAATTACGGGGTGATCTACCCACCTAATTGAAGATCTATGAGTCTAGTTTCCAACGCATTAAACGGTTTAGCAATACGACATTGGAATAGAGAGATATAGACATTTTCGTGAGACTGCAAAAGCTGCTAGGTGCAAGTAGGTGAGTCACCTACTTGGTTTAATGTCGGCCCAAAAGAGGGGATTTCGGGTCCGATAAGCAGCCCATTAAAAGGCTTATCTTCTGCAATATATACCTCTTTATATTTCACAAATAACCAGACCTAAGGCTCTACAAAATTCCTCCCAAAAATTATCCACAAACCCTAATTGATTTTCCCTCTCTTTCAAGTTCAAATTGGGGGTAAACACTATAGTTTGAAGAACCAAGTTAAAGGCTGAGTTATCCAACAACAAAGGTGAGTTTACTGCTATATTTCATACATTTATTCTTCTGTAAATTCATGGCAATTCGTTATATACATGTAAGAACTCACGGGACGGTGATCGGAAGCCGTGAGTTCAAGTTATTCACTTGTAGCGGACTGTTTTGTGGACTGTTTTGTGTTGCTGTTGGGCTGCGTTTTTTATTACTGTTTTGTGGAGTTTTGGAGGAGGCAGGGTGTGGAGAAACACCATATATATGTTGGGTTGTGGTTTGCTAGTTCTTGGTAATATTTTTGGGTCGTTTGATACGACTATAGTGGCCGTCATATGTATGATGTGATTAGGTTGTGTGTGGACTGTTTTGGAAGGCTCAATATGTTTATTATTGATGTTGTTTAGGCTGTTCGGTGATTGTTTTGAATGGTGTGAAGTCCTATATATAGGGGAGGTGCTGTCCGTTTCATCACAAAATAGATTGTGGTTGGTACATAATAGTTGCGACGCTTAAACGTTAACGATAGTGTCATTTCTCCTATTGTAGACCAAGGAGTCGTGACGTTTGCATAGCTTGAGGTTGTGGCAGTATATACAAGGTATGTGTGGCTATCCCTTTCCTTCTTTTGCACGACTCCGATTGTACATAATGTAATGAACGAGCTTCCAAAGATACTCTATTCTTAGAAGCTAAGCAGTACTTACATTGTTTCCCCTCTTATGGAACAATAGATGTTGATGTTGCTTCTCTTATTCTTATGTTATCAATCTTGTTGGTACTTCCTGATTCCTATAAGGTTCATAGTGAAGAGTTAGTCCTAATAAGGTGTACATAGGATACCGACCTTACGTCACTCCGAAAGGTCTACAAGGTGTTTCCATGAGTCGAGCATGCATTATATATATGTATCTATTTTACTCTACCGAGCCGCGCTATAGTCGGCCGGGTACGGCACCTATTGTGCAACCACTGATCAGTTGGGTTTTACCGAGCTCCACGTGGCCGGGTACGATTCTACCGAGCCTTATAATGGCCGGGTATGTTTTTACCGAGCCTATTACGGCCGGGTACGATATGATAATGATGATGCCCACAGAGGCGTATGTTTTAAAAGATTATGTATTTATACATATGTATCATGTATTTCATGTCAGTAGCCCTCAGAGGTACTCAGATGTTACAGGTTGTATATTCTCTATCCCTGCTCACATTGTTGTTCATATTTATGGTTCTCTCCCTTACATACTCAGTACTTTATTCGTACTGACATCCTTTTATTTGTGGACGCTGCATGTCGTGCTGCAGGTCCTGATAGACAGGCAGGTGTAGCTCCCCCATCACAGTAGGTTGTCCAGTTCAGCGGTGATTGGCGAGATCCCTTCTCCGGACTTGCCTTGGTCTTGGTATGCATTTTTGTTATAGACATTATGGGTATGTCGGGGCCCTGTTCCGACTATGTTGCAGCACTTATGTTCCTTTAGAGGCTCATAGACAAGTGTTGACTCATGTATAGTTTGGTATGCCTTGTCGGCTGGTTTTTGTTGTATAGTTTTTCATTTTAGCGTGGAAGCTTGTACCATGTTTCTTGATTGTCTGGTCATCCCATGTTATGTAGGTTCATGCAATCATATTTTATTGTTGGTTGTTCATGATCCATGTCTACCATTTATATTGGTCTAGTCAGCCTAAAAGATAATAAAGAAGGTTAGATAAAAGGTACGTTGGTGCTTGGCAAGTATGGTCGGGTGCTAGTCATGGTCCTCCAGTTTGGGTCGTGACAAACTTGGTATCAGAGCAAGTCTGTCCTAGGGATTGTCTATGAGCCGTGTCTAGTAGAGTCTTGATTATGGATGTGTAGCGCGCCACATTTATAATCGGGAGGCTACATGACATCTAGGGTTGTTACCTTCTTCCCGAATCTAGATCGTGCATAGAGTTGAGTCGTAAGTGTTCGTCTCTAATATTCACCTTGTTTTCTTTCAGCGATGCCTTCGACTAGGAAACAAACAATTAGTAGACGGCTTGATACGACTGCGGGAGAGGGTACAAGTCAGGTGCCCCAAGCCAGAGCAGGCCAAAGTGAGGCTCAGAGTGAGATGCCGTCTCATACCTCATCTACTCCGTCTCCTCCAGAGGATATTAGGTGGCACCCAGCACCTCCAGCTCCTCCGTCTGGCACTACAGACCAGGATATGCGGAGTGCTTTGCAGTTATTGACTAGCTTGGTAGCTGCTCAGGCTCAGAGGTAGAATATAGGTGCTGCTGATAAACCAGTTAGTACAAGAGTTCGTGATTTTATTAATTTAGACCCTCCAGTGTTTACCGGATCAGACCCCAAGGAGGATCCGCAGACTTTTATTGACCGGGTTCATCGTACACTACGGGTTATGCATGTTAGTGATACAGAGGCAGTAGAGTTGGCTTCTTATCGGCTACGGGATTTAGCGGTTCTTTGGTATGATAGTTGGGAGAGATCCAGGGGTCCGAACGCTCCTCCAGCTGTGTGGAAGGATTTTTCTGAGGCCTTTCTTCGTCACTATTTGCCAGTTGAGATACGACGAGCTAGAGCTGATAAGTTCTTGAACCTTAGACAAGGTAATATGAGTGTGCGAGAGTATAGTATGCAGTTTGATTCTTTAGCAAGGTATGCTCCCCATATGGTGGCCGAGATGAGTGATCGGGTGCATTTGTTCGTGAACGGGTTGGGACCCCATCTGATAAATGAGTGTATGACAGCCTCCTTGGTAGAAGGCATAGATATTTCCCGTATTCAAGCTTATGCTCGGACCCTAGAGGATCGTAAGCGCCAGCAGAGGGCAGATAGGGAGCAGGATAGGGGCCAGCATAAGAGGGCGAGATTTTCAAGGTATTCTGATGACTTAAGAGGCAGCGCCAGGCCCCAGTCTTCGAGGAGTTCGGCGCCATCTGTAGCTAGTGCTCCTCCACAGTTTCAGAGGCCTCGATATGATCGATCCTATTCTGGTCCAGGTCAGAGTTCGCAGGCATCTGGATCGCAACATCACGGGGATACTAGTCAGACGAAACCCCCAACACCACGTTGTGATCAGTGCGGCAAGGCCCACTTTGGACTGTGCCGTCGAGGTTCTGATGCGTGTTATTCTTGCGGACAGCCTGGCCATATGATGAGGGATTGTCCTAACAGGGGAGGTGATGGTATGGCTCAACCGACTAGATCTGTGTCTGGTTCTTCCTCATCAGTTCGACCTCCAGCACGGGGTTTTCAGCAGTCGAGAGGTCGTGGTAGAGGTAGAGGTGCAGGACCGAGTTCGAGTGGTGCTCAAAATCGAACATATGCTCTAGTAGGTCGACAGGATCTCGAGTCATCTCCAGATGTTGTTACAGGTATATTATCTGTGTTTTCTTATGATGTATATGCGTTGATTGATTCAGGATCTACATTATCATATGTTACACCCTTTGTGGCTAATAAGTTTGGCATTGAACCCGAATTGATAAGTAAACCCCTTGCGGTATCTACTCCAATAGGAGATTCTGTGATTGCTAGAAGGGTATATAGAGGTTGCACTGTGATGATTTGTAGTCGTCAAACCTCGGCAGATTTATTTGAATTAGAAATGGTTGATTTTGATGTGATACTGGGAATGGACTGGTTGGCCTCATGCTATGCAAATGTTGATTGTCGTATGAAGATGGTTAAGTTTCAATTTCCCGGTGAACCCGTCATTGAATGGAAGGGGAACATTGCTACATCGAAAGGTAGGTTTATTTCCTATCTTAAGGCAAGGAAAATGATCTCAAAAGGTTACATTTATCATCTTGTTCGCGTTAGGGATGCAGAGGCGAAGCTGCCTACTCTACAATCTATCCCCGTGGTCAATGAATTTCCGGATGTTTTCCCAAATGAACTCCCAGGTCTTCCTCCAGAAAGGGAGATTGAGTTTAGCATTGATGTCTTGCCTGACACTCAACCGATCTCTATCCCTCCATATAGAATGGCCCCGGCAGAGCTGCGAGAGTTGAAGGCGCAGTTAAAGGACTTGCTGAATAAGGGCTTCATTAGACCTAGCACTTCACCTTGGGGTGCGCCAGTCCTATTCGTGCGGAAGAAAGATGGGTCATTACGGATGTGTATCGACTATCGACAGTTGAATAAGTTTACTATAAAGAACAAGTATCCACTTCCAAGAATTGACGACCTATTTGACCAACTCCAGGGTGCCAAGTATTTCTCCAAGATTGACTTACGTTCAGGATATCATCAGGTGAGGGTTAAGGAGAATGATATTCCAAAGACGGCCTTTCGGACAAGATATGGGCACTTTGAGTTCTTGGTGATGTCGTTCGGGCTAACAAATGCCCCAGCAGCTTTTATGGATCCCATGAATACTGTATTCAGGCCCTATCTTGATGTGTTCGTGATTGTATTCATTGATGACATTCTGGTGTATTCTCGTTCGGAGGAGGAACATGCGAGCCACTTGCGGATAGTATTACGGACGCTTCAGGATCGTAAGTTATATGCTAAGCTCGCCAAATGTGAATTCTGGCTGAACTCAGTAGCATTCCTTGGCCATGTGATATCTCACGAGGGTATTAGTGTCGACACTCAGAAGATTGATGCAGTAAAGAATTGGCCGAGACCTACAACACCATCAGAAGTTCGTAGCTTCCTAGGGCTAGCAGGATATTATAGGCGATTTGTAGAAGGGTTTTCCTCTATATCAGCACCATTGACTAAGTTAACACAGAAAGCTACCAAGTTCCAGTGGTCTAACACTTGTGAACATAGTTTTCAGGAGCTGAAGGATCGATTGACATCCGCACCGGTGCTCACTCTCCCTGACGGAACAGAAGGATATGTGGTATATTGTGATGCCTCCGGTATAGGTTTGGGGTGCGTGTTGATGCAGCATGGGAAGGTGATTTCATATGCATCAAGACAATTGAAGAAGCATGAAAAGAATTATCCAACCCATGATTTGGAATTGGATGCAGTAATATATGCTTTGAAGATATGGCGGCACTACTTATACGGCGTCCATGTTGACATCTACACAGATCACAAGAGTCTACAATACATCTTCAAGCAGAAAGAGTTGAATTTGAGACAGCGTAGGTGGCTTGAATTACTGAAGGACTACGACGTCGAGATATTGTATCATCCCGGTAAAGCCAATGTTGTGGCAGATGCTCTCAGCCATAAGTCAATATGAAGCTTAGTACATATTGATGCATGTAGATGGTGGTTGACTAAAGAGCTTCATCGGCTAGCCAATATGAGAATCAGATTGTTAGACTTTGATGACGGAAGTGTTACTGTACAGAATACATTAGAATCATCTTTGGTAGCAGAGGTAAAAGCACGGCAATATGAAGATCCTATCTTACTACGATTGAGAGAGAACATTCAGCAGTGTAAAATTACGGCTTTTGAGATCGGAGGAGATGGGGCACCGAGATACCAGGGCCGATTATGTGTGCCGAATGTAGAAGGGTTGCGAGAAAAGATTATGAATGAAATTCATCAATCCCGATATTCCATCCATCCTGGCTCAACAAAGATGTATCATGATGTCAAGGAGCACTATTGGTGGGATAACATGAAAAAGTCTATTGCAGAATTTGTAGCCCGGTGTCCCAATTGTCAACAAGTAAAGATAGAACATCAGAAACCCGGTGGATTGCTTCAGAATATAGAAATTCCGACCTGGAAATGGGAGGTGATTAATATGGACTTCGTTATTGGATTACCTCGATCTTATCATAAGTTTGACTCTATATGGGTGATAGTTGATCGACTTACAAAATGTGCTCATTTTCTGCCAGTTAAGACAACTTACTCGGCTGAAGATTATGCGAAGTTGTATATCAAGGAGATTGTTAGGCTTCATGGTGTGCCGGTATCTATTATATCAGATCGAGGAGCTCAATTTACGGCTAACTTTTGGAGGTCTTTTCAGAAAGGTTTAGGCACACAGGTGAATCTCAGCACTGCATTTCATCCGCAGACCGACGGACAGGCTGAACGTACCATTCAGACATTGGAAGATATGCTACGAGCATGTGTTCTAGATTTTAAAGGAAATTGGGATGACCATCTTCCACTCATAGAATTTGCCTACAATAATAGCTACCATTCCAGTATTAAAATGGCCCCATATGAGGCACTATATGGGAGGAGATGTAGATCACCAGTTGGATGGTTTGAAGTCGGTGAAACAGAATTATATGGGCCAGATTTGATTCACCAAGCCATTGAGAAGGTGAAAGTGATACAGGAACGATTGAGGACGGCACAAAGCAGGCAAAAGTCTTATTCCGATGTCCGACGTCGTGATTTAGAATTTGAGGTTGGTGATTGGGTTTTCCTGAGGATTTCACCAATGAAGGGTGTTATGCGTTTTGGGAAGAAAGGTAAGCTGAGTCCAAGGTATATCGGTCCGTATAAAATTCTTCAACGAATTGGACAAGTTGCTTATGAGTTAGAATTGCCATCCGAATTAGAATTTGTCCACCCGGTATTCCATGTATCTATGTTGAGGAAATGTATTGGAGACCCTTCTCGAGTTGTCCCTATCAAAGATGTTCAAGTTACGGAGGATCTATCATATGAAGAAGTGCCAGTGGCCATATTAGATCGACAAGTCCGCAAGCTGAGAACAAAAGATGTAGCTTCCGTCAAAGTATTGTGGAGGAACAATAATGTGAAAGAAATGACATGGGAAGCGGAAGAAGAGATGAAGTCTAAATACCCTTACCTATTCCAGAATGATGATAACAAGGATGTTGGTGGAACGCAAGATACATTATAAAGGTGAAATGGCTTTATGAGGTAAGCAATAACTTGAGAACTCTCTTGCTTAATACAAAGTGGTGATATGTAAATAATGTCCATGTCCATAATGCTTTGTGTAGCCTTGTGTGGTCATACTTTGAGCTTCACTGCTTGCAAATTTTGCTAGTGACCATTTTATAGGGGAAAATTGACCAAACATTTCCGCTAGAATCCACGATGATTTGGACTCCCCATAAACCCTTACATTCGAGGACGAATGTTCCTAAGGGGGAGGGTGTTATAACCCATATCCACACACGTTAGTTCATTCCATAAGTTAGATAACACAAATCCAAGAAGGAATTATCCTTGAGATGATAAGAAGTTAATCCGATTAATCTTAAGTGATACAAGGGTGCATAAGGGTGATTAACAAGTATTAGACGTTAAACGAATCAAGGATGTTGTAACTCGTACTTTTGGGTAAACCTATAAATGCTTAGTATACATAGGAGGTCATGATTTAAGGTATTTAAATCATATAATATCCGTATCATAATTCTTGAAGTCAAGCGAGTTATGAAACAAAAGTCGACAAAAGTTGTTGCAACTTAGGTTCATAGTTTTACCTAAACTTTAGGTCAAATGTTATTAAGTATTTCTCCCAATATACTTGGAATTACGGGGTGATCTACCCACCTAATTGAAGATCTATGAGTCTAGTTTCCAACGCATTAAACGGTTTAGCAATACGACATTGGAATAGAGAGATATAGACATTTTCGTGAGACTGCACAAGCTGCTAGGTGCAAGTAGGTGAGTCACCTACTTGGTTTAATGTCGGCCCAAAAGAGGGGATTTCGGGTCCGATAAGCAGCCCATTAAAAGGCTTATCTTCTGCAATATATACCTCTTTATATTTCACAAATAACCAGACCTAAGGCTCTGCAAAATTCCTCCCAAAAATTATCCACAAACCCTAATTGATTTTCCCTCTCTTTCAAGTTCAAATTGGGGGTAAACACTAGAGTTTGAAGAACCAAGTTAAAGGCTGAGTTATCCAACAACAAAGGTGAGTTTACTGCTATATTTCATACATTTATTCTTCTGTAAATTCATGGCAATTCGTTATATACATGTAAGAACTCACGGGACGGTGATCGGAAGCCGTGAGTTCAAGTTATTCACTTGTAGCGGACTGTTTTGTGGACTGTTTTGTGTTGCTGTTGGGCTGCGTTTTTTATTACTGTTTTGTGGAGTTTTGGAGGAGGCAGGGTGTGGAGAAACACCATATATATGTTGGGTTGTGGTTTGCTAGTTCTTGGTAATATTTTTGGGTCGTTTGATACGACTATAGTGGCCGTCATATGTATGATGTGATTAGGTTGTGTGTGGACTGTTTTGGAAGGCTCAATATGTTTATTATTGATGTTGTTTAGGCTGTTTGGTGATTGTTTTGAATGGTGTGAAGTCCTATATATAGGGGAGGTGCTGTCCGTTTCATCACAAAATAGATTGTGGTTGGTACATAATAGTTGCGACGCTTAAACGTTAACGATAGTGTCATTTCTCCTATTGTAGACTAAGGAGTCGTGACGTTTGCATAGCTTGAGGTTGTGGCAGTATATACAAGGTATGTGTGGCTATCCCTTTCCTTCTTTTGCACGACTCCGATTGTACATAATGTAATGAACGAGCTTCCAAAGATACTCTATTCTTAGAAGCTAAGCAGTACTTACATTGTTTCCCCTCTTATGGAACAATAGATGTTGATGTTGCTTCTCTTATTCTTATGTTATCAATCTTGTTGGTACTTCCTGATTCCTATAAGGTTCATAGTGAAGAGTTAGTCCTAATAAGGTGTACATAGGATACCGACCTTACGTCACTCCGAAAGGTCTACAAGGTGTTTCCATGAGTCGAGCATGCATTATATATATGTATCTATTTTACTCTACCGAGCCGCGCTATAGTCGGCCGGGTACGGCACCTATTGTGCAACCACTGATCAGTTGGGTTTTACCGAGCTCCACGTGGCCGGGTACGATTCTACCGAGCCTTATAATGGCCGGGTATGTTTTTACCGAGCCTATTACGGCCGGGTACGATATGATAATGATGATGCCCACAGAGGCGTATGTTTTAAAAGATTATGTATTTATACATATGTATCATGTATTTCATGTCAGTAGCCCTCAGAGGTACTCAGATGTTACAGGTTGTATATTCTCTACCCCTGCTCACATTGTTGTTCATATTTATGGTTCTCTGCCTTACATACTCAGTACTTTATTCGTACCGACGTCCTTTTATTTGTGGACGCTGCATGTCGTGCTGCAGGTCCTGATAGACAGGCAGGTGTAGCTCCCCCATCACAGTAGGTTGTCCAGTTCAGCGGTGATTGGCGAGATCCCTTCTCCGGACTTGCCTTGGTCTTGGTATGCATTTTTGTTATAGACATTATGGGTATGTCGGGGCCCTGTTCCGACTATGTTGCAGCACTTATGTTCCTTTAGAGGCTCATAGACAAGTGTTGACTCATGTATAGTTTGGTATGCCTTGTCGGCTGGTTTTTGTTGTATAGTTTTTCATTTTAGCGTGGAAGCTTGTACCATGTTTCTTGATTATCTGGTCATCCCATGTTATGTAGGTTCATGCAATCATATTTTATTGTTGGTTGTTCATGATCCATGTCTACCATTTATATTGGTCTAGTCAGCCTAAAAGATAATAAATAAGGTTAGATAAAAGGTACGTTGGTGCTTGGCAAGTATGGTCGGGTGCTAGTCATGGTCCTCCAGTTTGGGTCGTGACATTATTAGCGTCACAATGTGCTAAGCCGGGGTTTCGAACTCTCAGGCTACCATATACACAAACTACTCACCTCTAGCCGGTCGTAGACTCGTCCGCGATGCCTTTTCCTTTGAATTTCGTTGCCTCGTGTGTATAATCTAGTCAAATAACAATAATTATGTCAAATACGGGTCAAAGAATCATAACCCACTTCAATTTATATGAAATTCGCATAATTACACTAAGTTGGTAAAATCCGACCCCGGGCCCCACTGCTCGGAAAATTCCAAAATTAGTACCAACGCGGTCCTTATCTCGCCACGAGTCCGTGCATATAAAATTTATCGAAATCAGAGTTCAAATGGCCTTCCAAATCCAAAAATCCCATTTTCAATATTTAGGCCACATTTCTTCAAGATTTCAACCCAATTTCATGAAGATTGATGTTAATACTACCATAAAATGATGTTTTTGAGTCAAGAATCTTACCTCCGACGAATACCCGATGACTTCTCGGTGATTTCCTCGAGTTTTCTTCTCTCTAGGGCTCAAAATTGAGTTTTGGGGGTGTAAACCCCTAACCCCTCTGCTTCTGGATTTTATTCACTGCCAGAGACTTCCCTTCTAGCGTCACAATGTGCTAAGCCGGGGTTTCGAACCCTCAGGCTACCATATACACAAACTACTCACCTCTAGCCGGTCGTAGACTCGTCCGCGATGCCTTTTCCTTTGAATTTCGTTGCCTCGTGTGTAGAATCTAGTCAAATAACAATAATTATGTCAAATACGGGTCAAAGAATCATAACCCACTTCAATTTATTTGAAATTCGCATAATTACACTAAGTTGGTAAAACCCGACCCCGGGCCCCACTGCTCGGAAAATTCCGAAATTAGTACCAACGCGGTCCTTATCTCGCCACGAGTCCGTGCATATAAAATTTATCGAAATCGGAGTTCAAATGGCCTTCCAAATCCAAAAATCCCATTTTCAATATTTAGGCCACATTTCTTCAAGATTTCAACCCAATTTCATGAAGATTGATGTTAATACTACCATAAAATGATGTTTTTGAGTCAAGAATCTTACCTCCGACGAATACCCGATGACTTCTCAGTGATTTCCTCTAGTTTTCTTCTCTCTAGGGCTCAAAATTGAGTTTTGGGGGTGTAAACCCGTAAGCTCTCTGTCACAATCAATCCCGCACCTGCCACGGTGTGCGAGCCACGCCCTATTAGCGTCACAATGTGCTAAGCCGGGGTTTCGAACCCTCAAGCTACCATATACACAAACTACTCACCTCTAGCCGGTCGTAGACTCGTCCGCGATGCCTTTTCCTTTGAATTTCGTTGCCTCGTGTGTAGAATCTAGTCAAATAACAATAATTATGTCAAATACGGGTCAAAGAATCATAACCCACTTCAATTTATTTGAAATTCGCATAATTACACTAAGTTGGTAAAACCCGACCCCGGGCCCCACTGCTCGGAAAATTCCGAAATTAGTACCAACGCGGTCCTTATCTCGCCACGAGTCCGTGCATATAATATTTATCGAAATCGGAGTTTAAATGGCCTTCCAAATCCAAAAATCCCGTTTTCAATATTTAGGCCACATTTCTTCAAGATTTCAACCCAATTTCATGAAGATTGATGTTAATACTACCATAAAATGATGTTTTTGAGTCAAGAATATTACCTCCGACGAATACCCGATGACTTCTCAGTGATTTCCTCGAGTTTTCTTTTCTCTAGGGCTCAAAATTGAGTTTTGGGGGTGTAAACCCGTAAGCTCTCTGTTCTGCAATTTAATTCACTGCCAGAGACTTTTGTTCTTCGCGTTCGCGTGAGCTCCCACGCGTTCGCGAAGAACAGCTCCTCCTTACTCTTCGCGATCGCGACGCTTACCACGCGTTCGCGATGTTCAATTTCAGTTACCCTTCGCGAACGCGACGCCCCCCACGCGTTCGCGATGTTCAAGCTTCCAGCCGCCCAGATTTCTTCTACGCGTTCGCGATACACCTCCCGCGACCGCGAAGCACAACTCCCACGACCCTACGCGAACGCGACCCAAGCAACGCGTTCGCGATGCTCAACACCCCCGGCCTACGCGAACGCGTCTCCCCCTCCCGCAAACGCGATGCACTAAAAGGCTTGGCCTTCGCGAACGCGACACTTGTCCCGCGAACGCGAAGGCATAAGGGCCTGGGCAGAACCTGCAGTTTTTCTGCAGATTTTTGCCAAGTCCAAATGCCCGGTTGATGGTCCGAAATCATCCCGAGGCCCCCGGGACCCCAACGAAAACCACCAACGCACTCCAAAACATGATACGGACTTGTTCCAATCATAAAAACACCATACTAAACATCAAAATCTCCATTTATTCACGAATTCAAGCCTAAGTTTCTTCAAAACTTTCAAAACTAACATTCAATCCAAAACCCGATCAAACGATGTCCGAATGACCTGAAAATTTGCAGACACATCCAAAATCACATAACGAAGCTACAGAAATTGTCGGAATCCCATTCCGACCCCGGATCAAAATATCACCTACCATCCGGATTTCGCCAAAATTCAACATTCGCCAATTCAAGCATAAAACTACACCGGACCTCCGAATTAAATTCCGATTGCTCTCCTAAGTCATAAATGATCCCCCGGAACTAGTCGAATCATCAGAATCCGGTTCCGAGCACTCTAACTCAATAGTCAACTCTTGGTTGACTTCTCATATTCAAGCTTTCTTTAAACATGCTATTTGTTTCATTTTCAATCCAAATCACTCCTAACTCACCCGATATACTCTAATACTGTTTTAAAAGCATAATCTATGTAAATGCAAGGTAACGGGGTGGAAATTCCCGTAACGACGGGCCGGGTCGTTACAAAAAGTCAACTGAGGCTCATATTTTTTTTAAAACAAAATTTCATAAAACATTCCATAGGTCCTAAATCTATTTTCTCTCTCTCTAACTACTGAAAATCCATCAAAATTTCACTCCCCTTTTAAGAGAATCAGGTACGAAAGTGTAATCTTTACGCTTATTTCTTCTTCATCTTAAATTTCTTGTGGATTTTGTTGGTATTATGGAACCCTAGGGTTCAAAATAGCTACAAAATGTTCTTAACCCCAATTTGTAAAAACTGAAATTCATTTTGATTTCTGGGTGAGGTTTGGTTGAGAGTGAGTGTGTTCATTCATGGTAAAATTTGGGGAAGTCTGAGTACCCAATTATTCGTGAAATAGTTGCAAACATTATGCGCTTTTAATGTGTTCGATGTAAGACACAAATGAAATTCGTGGCCAAAACCATCGAAATTCTTGATTTGTAGTTGTGTATGAAGTAAGATACATAAGATATGATATTTTTTTATGGTTGGGTTCAGTTAAAATGGTTTGAATTGAAAAAAAAAAAATTCTGCCGAAAAACTGTTCTGCGAAAGAACACTGAGTGAGGACGATGGTTCGCATTTATGAAATAAAATTCGCAATTGCAAAAATTGTGCATTGCTGAAGATTTCGCATTTGCGAAGAATCTTCGCAATTGCGATAACTGCCATTGTCTGATTGGTTCGCATTTGCGACAAACTTTTCGCAATTCTCAGCCCTGTTTTCTTCGCAATTGTGAAGAAAATATGGGAATTGCGACATCTTCAGCCCAGCACTTCAAAATTTCAAAATTCTGCAACTTTTTCTAAGGCTGAGTTTTGAATGTCCGATCATTCTTTTGGCATATTTATTTCATTTTTGTCACGACCCGGATTTTCCGCCAACATCGGGATCGTGATGGCGCCTACTCGTGGTAGCTAGGCAAGCCACTGTATTCATACTATCCTGTTTTTAATACAATTTCATAATTAATTTATCAACAAACCATAACTTTAATTAAATAAGTGCGAAATACTTTATCGAAATAGAAATAACTAGTTACAAGGTAAAAATCATACTGAAATCCTCTACCCAAGACGTGGAGTCACCAACACACGAACTACTACTGAATACTACACATAAAAGTTTGAAAGAAAATATAACATAATTCTGTTTGTCTCGGAACAAAGAGACTACAACTAGTAACATAAGTAAAGAGAGAGACGCCGGGCTTGCGGACGTCTGCAAGCTACCTCGGTCTCAAATGTGATCAACTCCCACGCAATCGATTTACTGCTGCTGCTCCTGATCGTAACCTGGACCTGTGCAAAAACGCACAGAAGTGTAGTATCAGCACAACCGACCCCATGTGCTGGTAAGTGCCTGGCCTATCCCGGCGAAGTAGTGACAAGCCTAGGACCAGACACCCACATAAACCTGTGCAATTCAATATATATGTATACCACATAATAACAAGAAATAACCAAGTAATAACACAATAAGGAATATCTCAAAGAACTCAACAATTAACAACAGTTAATAAGTTCACAAGGAAAACAAAGTATAATGGAAACACAAGTAATATCAAGTCAAGGAATAGCAAGCAGTTGCACGGCATCACCCTTCGTGCTTTTACTCTCATCCTCACCAAATAAGAAAATAAAGTACACGGCATCACCCTTCGTGCTTTTACTCTCATCCTCACATCCATAGTACGGCATGATCCTTCGTACATGGTTCAATAACAGGGCACGACATGATCCTTCGTAGATAATCAATAACACATGGCACGGCATTAACCTTCGTGCATGAATAATAAAACATGGCACGACATTAACCTTCGTGCATAAATAATAAATCAAGGCACGACATCACCCTTCGTGCATTATCACTCTTCCTCACCCAAATAACAATCACAGTTAAGGGCAAAGAAAGAAACAGTAATTCATAAACCGTCCCAACAAGGGCAATCAATAATCATCTTCACAACAAGTCCCGACAAGGGAGAACAATAACAATTCTACAACCTGGCGAAGGTTCAACAATTCATCTGCAAATATGTCTCACAATAAGCATTATCAACGAATCACGGTCATACTAGACACCAGTGTATGGATGCTCATCACCACAGCCCATACACCGCACTCGATCATATAACACATAGCACATAATCCTATTCCCTCAAGCTAGGATAGAACAAACACTTACAATTGTTTTGAAGAAGAGGGAGTCCGTGAAGAATCGCAAGTGGGTGTTTTTGGGTGGTGAAATGTGAAGAAATGAACTGAAAATCGTGATTTACAGGTCTCTGTGTTCGCATTTGTGAACATGGGTTCGCAATTGCGAACCCCGACCAATTTCTGGAATTTGAAAAATAAGCTAAGGCTGGGAAGTTCGCATTTGCGAACTTTTGTTCGCATTTGCGAACACAGGCAGGATTGGGGAATGTTCGTATTTGCGAACTATTGTTCGCAATTGCGAACACAGGCAGGATAGGGGAATGTTCGCATTTGCGAACTATGGTTCGCATTTGCGAAAATCGGCAGGACATGGGGATGTTCGCATTTGCGAACTATTGTTCGCATTTGCGAACAAGGCTGGGCAAGAGGGGACTTCGCATTTGCGACCAAGGGTTCACATTTGCGAACCCTTCCTTGACCTGCCACCTTCGCAATTGCGAGAAATACTTCGCAATTGCGAAGACAACGGCTGGGTGAAAAACCAGCAGTGCAAAAACTCAGAATTTCATCCAACGGCCTATCAAATCTTTACCCGAGCTCCCCGGCTCCAAACCAAACATGTACTCAACATCAAAAACACATTATGAACTTGTTCGTGCGATCACATCGCCAATATCACATCATTTTCATCAAATCAAGCCTCAAGTTCATGATTTTCATACTTTTGGTTTTCAAAACTTTCAAACTTGGAACTCAAGGTGCAAAACATCTCAAACGACATCCGAATGTCACCAAACTTTACGAAATCACATATATAATATTTAAGACTTGTACCGGGCGTCGGAACCAAAATACGAGCCCGATACCAAGGTCAATTAATTCATTTCCTTTAACAATTACATCAAAAACAATTTCATAGAAAAATTCATAACTTGGGCTCTAGGCCTCGGAATTCGATTCCGGACGCATGTCTAAGTCCCATATTTTCCTACGGGCCTTTCGGGACCATCCAATCTCGGGTCCGGATCCGTTTACCAAAAATGTTGACCGAAGTCAACCATATCAATATTAATATCATTTTTATACAAATTTCTCATAGAATTCATATTTTCTATCACAAAATCTTTCTGTCTACATACTCGGATCGTGCACGTAAATGGAGGCAATATAGAATGAGGTTTTCAAGGTCTCAGAAGCTCGAAATGATTAATAAAATTAGTGATGACCCCTTTGGGTCGTCACAATCTCTACCTCTAAAACAACCGTTCGTCCTCGAACGGACAAAAGAAGAAGTACCTGAGTCGGGGAACAAATGTGGGTAGCGGCTCCGCATATCAGACTCGGACTCCCAGGTCGATGCCTCAGGAGGCTGACCTTTCCACTGAACACGCACAGAAGGAAAACACATGTGTGGGATCGCCGGTCTAGAATGGCCACCGGCTCCTCCTCGTAAGATAGTTCATTGTCCAATTGGACAGTGCTGAAGTCTAATACATGTGTGGGATCTCTGTGGTACCTCTGAAGCATAGATACATGAAAAACTGGATGCACGGCTGATAAGCTAGGCGGCAAAGCTAATCTGTAAGCCACCCCTCCCACTCTGTCTAGAATCTCAAATGGACCAATATACCTAGGGTTGAGCTTGCCCTTCTTCCCGAACCTCATCACGCCCTTCATAGGCGACACTCGGAGCAATACTCGTTCACCAACCATGAAATCTACATCTCGAACCTTATGATCCGCATAAGTCTTCTGCCTGGACTGAGCTGAACGCAATCTCTCCTGAATAGTCTTGACCTTATCCAAGGCCTCCTGAACTAAGTATGTACCCAACAACCGAGCCTCTCCCGGTTCAAACCATCCAACTGGTGATCGACATCGCCTACCATACAATGCCTCATATGGAGCCATCCGGATGCTAGACTGGTAACTGTTATTGTAGGCGAACTCTGCTAATGGCAGAAACTGGTCCCACGAGCCTCCGAAATCAATAACACAGGCTCGAAGCATGTCCTCTAGAATCTGAATAGTCCTCTCGGACTAACCATCCGTCTGAGGATGAAATGCTGTACTCAACTGAACCTGGGTGCCTAACTCCTGCTGGACCGCTCTCGAGAACCGCGAGGTAAACTGCGTACCCCGATCAGAGATAATGGATACTGGCACCCCATAGAGACGAACAATCTCCCTAATGTAAACCTCCGCTAACCTCTCCGACGAGTAGGCGACATATACTAGAATACAGTGTGCTGACTTGGTCAGCCTATCAACAATGACCCAAATAGCATCAAATTTCCTCCGAGTCAAAGGAAGTCCAGTAACGAAGTCCATAGTGATCCGCTCCCATTTCCACTCGGGAATTTCAATCCTCTAGAATACACCACCGGGTCTCTGGTGCTCATATTTCACCTGCTGACAATTTAGACACCGAGCGACATACGCAACGATATCTTTCTTCATTGTGAGCCACCAATAGTGCTGTCGTAAGTCCTGGTACATCTTCGCAGCGCCCGGGTGAATGGAATACCGCGAACTGTGGGCCTCCGCTAAGATCAACTCTCGAATCCCTTCGACATTAGGCACACAAACTCGACCCTGCAATCTCAATACCCCATCATCATCTAGATTTACCTGTGTGGCACCTCCCCGCTGTACTGTATCTCTCAACTCACGCAAATGAGGATCATCAAATTGCCTCTCACGGATACGCTCTAATAAAGAAGAACGAGCGACCGTGCAGGCTAACACCTGCTAGGCTCAGAAATGTCTAATCTCACGAACCGGTTGGCTAAGGCCTGGACATCTAGAGCTAATGGTCTCTGATTGACCGGAATATATGCAAGACTACCCATGCTGGCATACTTTCTACTCAATGCATCGGCCACCACATTGGCCTTACCTGGGTGATATAAGATAGTAACATCATAGTCTTTTAACAACTCTAACCATCTCCGTTGTCGTAGATTCAACTCCTTTTGCTTGAACAAGTACTGTAGGCTTTTGTGATCAGTGTACACCTCACATGTCACACCATATAGATAATGCCTCCAGATCTTTAAGGCATGAACCACTGCTGCTAACTCAAGATCATGAACTGGATAATTCTTCTCATGTATCTTTAACCGCCTCGAAGCATAAGCGATAACCTTACCATCCTGCATCAATACCGCTCCAAGCCCTGTACGAGATGCGTCACAATAAACTGTATAAGGCCCTGTACCTGTAGGTAGTATCAACACTGGCGCGGTGGTCAAGGCTGTCTTGAGCTTCTGAAAGCTCGCCTCACACTCCTCTGACCACTGGAACTGGACACCCTTCTGGGTCAACCCGGTCATCGGGGCTGCAATAGAAGAAAACCCCTCTACAAATCGACGGTAGTAACCTGCTAATCCCAAGAAACTCCGGATCTCAGTCACTGAAGCTGGTCGAGGCCAATTCTGGACTGCCTCAATCTTCTTTGGGTCTACCCGAATACCTTCCACCGATACAATGTGACCCAGAAATGCTACCGAACTCAGCTAGAACTCACATTTAGAAAATTTGGCATATAGCTGGTTATCTTTCAGAGTCTGAAGAACCACTCTGAGGTGCTGCTCGTGCTCTTCATGGCTGCGGGAGTACACCAGGATGTCATCTATAAAGACTATCACGAACAGATCTAAGTAAGGCCCGAATACCCGATTCATCAACTCCATGAATGCTGCTGGGGCATTGGTCAACCCGAAGGACATGACCAAGAACTCATAATGCCCATATCTAGAGCGAAAGGCTGTCTTAGGAATGTCAGCCGCCCTGATCTTCAGCTGATGGTAGCCTGACCTCAAGTCTATCTTTGAGAATACCCTTGCTCCCTGGAGCTGGTCAAACAAATCATCAATCCTCGGCAGTGGATACTTATTCTTTATTGTCACTTTGTTTAATTGCCGGTAATCAATACACATCCGCATCGAGCCATCTTTCTTCTTTACAAATAATACAGGTGCTCCCCAGGGGGAAACACTGGGCCTGATAAAGCCCTTCTCAAGAAGGTCCTGCAACTGATCTTTCAACTCTTTTAGCTCCGGCGGGGCCATACGATAGGGTGGAATAGAGATGGGCTGAGTGCCCGGTGCCAAATCAATACAGAAATCAATATCCCCGTCGGGTGGCATGCCCGGCAGGTCTAAAGGAAAAACCTCCGGAAACTCCCGTGCAATAGGGACTGACTCAATGGAAGGAACTTCTGCGCTGGAATCACGAACATAAGCCAGATAAGCTAGACACCCCTTCTCGACCATGCGTCGAGCCTTAACATAGGAAATAACAGTGCGAACGGAGTGGCTTGAGGTACCTTTCCACTCTAGTCGGGGTGATTCTGGCAAGGCTAAGGTCACAGTCTTAACATGGCAATCCAAAATAGCATGGTATGGGGACAACTAGTCCATCCCCAATAAGACATCAAAATCCACCATATCCAAAAGCAACAGATCAACATGGGTCTCAAGACCCCCAAATATAACTATGCACGAACGATGCACCCGGTCGACTACAATGGAGTCACCCACTGGTGTAGCCACATAAACTGGAATATCCAGAGCATAGCTGGGCACGGCCAAATACGGTGCAAAGTAGGAAGACACATATGAATATGTAGATCCAGGGTCAAATAATATTGAAGCACCTCTGCCACACACAAGAATGGTACCTGTAATCACGGCATCTGATGCCTCTGCCTCTGGCCTGGCTGGTAAAGCATAGAATCGGGGATCTGCACCTCCCCTCTGAGCTACGTCTCTAGGATGGCCATCAACTGGCTGACCTCTACCTCTGGCTGGACGGTCTCCACCTCTACGGTCTCGACCTCCACCTCTATAATCTCTACCCCCGCCTCGGGCTGGCTGGGCAGGCTGAGGGTCAGCTGGGGCCTGAATAATGGGACAAGGGCCCCGCTGCTGAGTGTTGCCCGTCGCTCGAGGGCAGAACCTAACAAAATGACCTGGGTCACTACAACCGTAGCAACTCTTAGACTGATAGGGCTGCTGGCCCTGACGACCTGAATGGCCTCCACGAACACTCTGAAGAGGCTGAGCATTAATAGGAGGCTGGTCCGAATAATGCCCACGAAAACCACGATCACCTGGTCCACCCTGTGAAGCCTGAAGGGCGGAATGAAAAGGCCTGGAAGACTGGCCTCTGTCAAAGGATTCTCTGCCACCAGAAGAAGAACCACTAAACCTGCCTGAATGACGAGGCCTCTTGTCCTGAAGAATAACCGCCTCCCCTAGCAAGAGCCATCTCAACTCTGCGTGCTGCATTGGCTGCCTCCTGAAATGATATGTCACTCCCCACACCCATAGCCATCCGGAGTCTAATCGGCTGATTGAGCCCATCTATAAATCTGCGGACCCTCTCCCGCTCCTGTGGGAAGTATCACCACTACATGACGAGCCAAATCGACAAATCTCGTCTCATACTGTGTAACCGTCATAGTGCCCTGATGGAGGCGCTCAAACTGCCTCCGAAGTACATCCCGCTGAGTAGCAGGGAGAAACTTCTCCATAAATAGTTCCGCAAACTGATCCCATGATAAAGCTGGGGACCCCGCTGGTCGAGTCAAGCAATAATCTCTCCACCAAGTCTTGGCGGATCCTGCAAGCCTGAATGTACAGAAGTCAACTCCATTTGTCTCCACGATCCCCATAGTCTTGAGAATCTCATGGCAACTAAATAAGAAGTCCCGAGGATCCTATGATTTGGCACCGCTGAATGTAGTGGTAAACAGCTTGGAGAACCGATCAAGTCTCCATAAAGAATCAGGAGTCATGGCCGCTCCATCTCCGGCATGAGCTGTGGTACCTGACTGAGTGGCAACAGCTGGCTGAACCACTAATGCCTGAGGCTGAGGAGCTACTGGCTCCGGAGTACGAGCAACAGGAGTCTGGGCCCCTCCTCCAGCCTGAGAAGCGGCTGGTGCAACTGATAATAAGCCTGCTCTGGCAACGCTGTCCATAAATCCCGCTATCCCGACCAAAGCCTCCCGAAGATCCGGGGTAAATAAAGCCTCTCCTAGGACCTGAGCTGGGCCCACTGGAGCTGCTGGGACTGGAACCTCCTCGTCAGTCTCAATATGAGGCTCCACCTCTGGAAGCTGCCAGGGGCTGAGCTCTACCCCTACCACGGCCTCCGATACGGCCTCGGCCCCTGCCCCTCACGGGAGCTGCCTGGGGCTCGGGCTGCTAGTCAGCGGATGAAGAAGCGCGTGTCCTCACCATCTGTGAAAGGACAGAGTAGAAGTTCAATTAGGTAATTGAGGAACAAGTCGCACGACAAGAAAGAACAAATGAGAGACTCTTTCCTAACTCAATAGACTCTGGAGGACAAGTACGGACGTCTCCGTACCTACCTCTCAAACTCTACTAAGCTTGTTCGTGAGTGGTGAGACCTATGTAACCTAAAGCTCTGATACCAACTTGTCACGACCCGGATTTTCCCCCAACATCGGGATCGTGATGGCGCCTACTCGTGGTAGCTAGGCAAGCCACTGTATTCATACTATCCTGTTTTTAACACAATTTCATAATTAATTTGTTTTTAACACAATTTTAATTAAATAAATGCGGAATACTTTATCGAAATAGAAATAACTAATTACAAGATGAAAATCATACTGAAATCCTCTACCCAAGACGTGGAGTCACCAACTCACGAACTACTACCGAATACTACACATAAAAGTTTGAAAGAAATATAACATAATTCTGTTTGTCTCGGAACAAAGAGACTACAGCTAGTAACATAAGTAAAGAGAGAGACGCCGGGCCTGCGGACGTCTGCAAGCTACCTCGGTCTCAAATGTGATCAACTCCCACGCAATCGATTTACTGCTGCTGCTCCTGATCGTAACCTGGACCTGTGCAAAAACGCACAGAAGTGTAGTATCAGCACAACCGACCCCATGTGCTGGTAAGTGCCTGGCCTATCCCGCGAAGTAGTGACAAGCCTAGGACCAGACACCCACATAAACCTGTGCAATTCAATATATATGTATACCACAGAATAACATGAAATAACCAGGTAATAACACAATAAGGAATATCTCAAAGAACTCAACAATTAACAACAGTTAATAAGTTCACAAGGAAAACAAAGTATAATGGAAACACAAGTATTATGAAGTCAAGGAATAGCAAGCAGTTGCACGGCATCACCCTTCGTGCTTTTACTCTCATCCTCACCAAATAAGCAAATAAAGTACACGGCATCACCCTTCGTTCTTTTACTCTCATCCTCACATCCATAGTACGGCATGATCCTTCGTACATGGTTCAATAACAGGGCACGGCATGATCCTTCGTGCATAATCAATAACACATGGCACGGCATTAACCTTCGTGCATGAATAATAAAACATGGCACGGCATTAACCTTCGTGCTTAAATAATAAATCAAGGCACGGCATCACCCTTCATGCATTATCACTCTTCCTCACCCAAATAACAATCACAGTTAAGGGCAAAGAATGAAACAGTAATTCATAAACCGTCCCAACAAGGGCAATCAATAATCATCTTCACAATAAGTCCCGATAAGGGAGAACAATAACAATTCTACAACCTGGCAAAGGTTAAACAATTCATCTGCAAATATGTCTCACAATAAGCATTTTCAACGACTCACGGTCATACTAGATGCCAGTGTATGGATGCTCGTCACCACAGCCCATACACCGCACTCGATCACATAACACATAGCACATATTCCTATTCCTTCAAGCTAGGATAGAACAAACACTTACAATTGTTTTGAAGAAGAGGGAGTCCGTGAAGAATCGCAAGTGGGTGTTTTTGGGTGGTGAAATGTGAAGAAATGAACTGAAAATCGTGATTTACAGGTCTTTGTGTTCGCATTTGCGAACATGGGTTTGCAATTGCGAACCCCGACCAATTTCTGGAGTTTGAAAAATAAGCTAAGGCTGGGAAGTTCGCATTTACGAACTTTTGTTCGCATTTGCGAACACAGGCAGGATAGGGGAATGTTCGCATTTGCGAACTATTGTTCGCAATTGCGAACACAGGCAGGATAGGGGAATGTTCGCATTTGCGAACTATGGTTCGCATTTGCGAAAATAGGCAGGACATGGGGATGTTCGCATTTGCGAACTATTGTTCGCATTTGCGAACTATTGTTCGCATTTGCGAACTATTGTTCGCATTTGCGAACTATTGTTCGCATTTGCGAACTATTGTTCGCATTTGCGAACTATTGTTCGCATTTGCGAACAACGGTCCTGGGCACCCATCGCATTTGCGATCAAAGGTTCGCATTTACGAACCCTGCCTTGATCCGCCACCTTCGCAATTGCGAGAAATGCTTCGCAATTGCGAAGCCAACAGCTAGGTGAAAAACCAGCAGTGCAAAAATTCAGAATTTAATCCAACGGCCTATCAAATCTTTACCCGAGCCCCCGGGCTCCAAACCAAACATGTACTCAACATCAAAAACACATTATGAACTTGTTCGTGCGATCACATCGCCAATATCACATCGTTTTCATCAAATCAAGCCTCAAGTTCATGATTTTCATACTTTTGGTTTTCAAAACTTTCAAACTTGGAACTCAAGGTCCAAAACATCTCAAACGACATCCGAATGTCACCAAACTTTACAGAAATCACATATATAATATTTAAGACTTGTACTGGGCGTCGGAACCAAAATACGAGCCCGATACCAATGTCAATTAATTCATTTCCTTTAACAATTACATCAAAAACAATTTAATAGAAAAATTCATAACTTGGGCTCTAGGCCTTAGAATTCGACTCCGGACGCATGTCCAAGTCCCATATTTTCCTACGGACCTTTCGGGACCATCCAATCTCGGGTCCGGATCCGTTTACCAAAAATGTTGACCGAAGTCAACCATACCAATATTAATATCATTTTTATCCAAATTTCTCATAGAATTCATATTTTCTATCACAAAATCTTTTCGGCTACATGCTCGGATCGTGCACGTAAATCGAGGCAACATATAATGAGGTTTTCAAGGCCTCGAAGCTCGATATGATTAATAAAATAAGTGATGACCCCTTTGGGTCGTCACAATTTTGCACTATTATTCATTGCCATACATTATTTTAACACTTATAATTTTTTATAGGTTTTAGAATTAAACAATGCACCCGAACTTAGAAGGATACTCCAGTGAACATCATGAGGCAGAAGGGCAAGCCTTCGATGACAACCGGTTCCTGACAATGGAGTGCGAGGACAGATATTATGAGGAGTTGCTATCAAAGAAATTGCTTCCAGAGTGTGGGATAGTTATGGATGATGTCTAAGAACGTCTTCCCGAGTTCTACCAAAGACTAATGGGCATGGGACGGAATTGTTTTGCCACTCAACCTTGCTGAGCAAATGAGAAATGGGTGAGAGAATTTTATGCAAACCTCCCAGCAATCCGAATGAAAAAGTCCAAGATGAAAATTAGGGGAAAAATGGTGTGCTTTGGGGCTGAAGATGTGAATAGATTTTACAGGTTGCTAGACCATGACATGACTCCATTCAAAGAAAAAGATTGTGCTTCGGGAGAGTGGTTTGCATCAAAACTATGTTCCGATGCAGTCGTTCCATGGGCAGTAGAAAAGAGGGGGATTACCTCAAAAGAATTTACAGCAGACGCAAAGATATGGCTAGCTATCATTTGCAGTCGTATCTCTCCCGTCTCTAATATATGGAACATCCCAATCACTCGAGCTCAAATGGTAGCTTGCATCATTGATGGCATCCAGATAAATGTGGGCAAAATTTTCATAAATGAACTTAGAGAGTATCAGATCCAATATAGTCCCTCATTGATATTTCCTTCACTGATTACTGAGTTATGTCAGCTTGCTGGGGTGGAGGAAGCTCCTGGGGACAACTGGGTAGATCAGGAGAAGCCCATACATCCATTGAAGAAAAGGGGAGATGGAGGAGCAGTGAAGCCGAAGAAAAGGAAATTGGTTTCATCTTCTAAGAGTTGTATGCCATCCTCATCAGCTGGAGGACCATTTGCTGTGATTAGTGAAGAGATGAGAGTTATTCGTGAGCTTGTTTCTGGCCTTCCTCGGGGACCTGGGGAGACATCTGATGGATCTACTAATATTTCCAAGAAGGATTTCCAGAAATACATTGACGATCAAAGGAAACAGGGAGATCACCTCAAGGCTTTGGAAAAAGCATACACGGAGATAGCAAAGAAGCATGGCGAGCTGAGTACTTCTCATACCAAATTGGAAGAGTCACACACTAAAATGGTGAAGAGGGAGAAGAAGAGGAATAAATTCTTTACTCACATGTGGAAGGGTCTGAAGGGCATATGGAAAGTCCTTAAGCCTCAGGACCTTCCACCATCGAGCAGAGCTGTGGATCTTGATGATATTCCGGCAGAGTGGCCCGAGGAAGAAGAAGAGGATGATGAGTCCGAGTCAGAGAGTGAGGAGAGCAGTTGATGCATAATACAGAGAGCACTTTCCACCATCTTTTACTATATCATGTTTAGTTGCATTGGGGACAATGCAATATCTATTGTTGGGGGTAGCTTCTTGTAGAACTGCTATAGTTTTATTTTTCTTCTTTATAGATTAGTACTATTTTTTGAAATCATGTGTGGTATTAGTATAATGAAAGTATTATGTTTAGTACGTGGTTTTCATTAGCTTCTTCATGTTTTTGTTGTTTCTTTTCTTTATTTTTATTTTTTTATTTTATTTTGTTATGCTTGATATTAGTGGCGATATCCTTGGTTTTCTTTATACCACGGTTCTTTTTCCAAGGATGCAAATATTTTTTTTAATTTTGCAGTAGTGGACATTTTGGATAAGTAAAAACAGTAGACATTAGCAGATAAATTAGCAGGAATTTAATAACTCATAATCAGATCATAGTAACTAACTATTTGCAACTTGACAATTTAAAACAGACTTTTCAAGTGATTAAATTTAATGGAATTGGCTCTGTATCAATGGAATCTCATCGGGTAATTATAGAAATAAAGTATAGGGAGTTAGTTTTGTGGTTAGATTTAGTTTTTGTTAATTTGAGTAAATAAATAGTTTGAGTTGGGATTTGTGCCCATTTATAAAAATGGACTTGCTTGGTACCAACATATTTTAAACCTTGGCATATGAATATTTGGTTGGTGAAAAAGATAACAATTGAAGTAAGAAAATGTCATGACCTTTTAGATTCAATCTTTGGCTCTTTAATTCACTAAATAGCTTCTTGTATGCTATATAACCTTATTGAGTCATTTGTGTTAATTGAATTGTGGATTTGTATTCCATTTGAGTTTTCATGTGCCGGTGTGGTGAGATTTATTTGTAAGTTCTTTTGTAGTACTTGTGGTCTAGAACTTGCCCGGAATGTGTTTGGAAGCGAAATTATAGACTAACTTAGTTTAAAAAAAATGAAATTAGGCCTTCCTTGGATCGTTAGTATATTTATATTTCCTACCCTTAAATATTTTTCCTAGTCAACCAATTTTGAGCCTTTAACCTTATTCTTTGGCAACCATGTTACATGCTTAAATCATTTGTTCTTAAGTGTTATATCTTTTGGGAACCCTACTTCCCTAAAGTACCTTGAAAGTGTTTATGTAGGCTAAAAGCCTAAGTTTGGGGGTGAAAGTTGGGAAAGTTGTGATATGGAATTGATTTGAGAAGGTGAAAGGTATGTAAAAGAATTGGTGAACTGGATTGTAAAAAGAAGTATATATATATATATATGTATATATATATATATATATATGTATATATATATATATATATATATGTTGATAAAAGTTATAAATAAAGGAGTAGGTGTGGATTGAAAAGTGAAACAAGAATGGAAAATATCTTTGAAGGAAGTGGACTTTAATTTTAATATTGTAGTGCTTTGGGAGGTTTTAAGTCACTTTAACCAAAATTTTGCCTTACCTTAACCAAATTCCTAAACTACAACCTTTTAAGTCCTAATTGATTTTGAACCAAATTGTCTACATTAGTGGAGGAATACATAAAGGGCAAGCCTATAGTACTACTTGTATGCATTTGAACATCTTTTTAAGAGTGAGTTAATTCTTTCCATTTGATATCCCAATTTTCATTTAAATTGAGATTTATGAGTGTGGGATCCTATCTTGAAGGTAAGGGCACATGAAAATTTTGTTGTGAATCTAATCTCATTTTCAATTGATAAGAATGACCAAAGAAAGTTGATTGTGATATAGAGGCAAATTTTGAAGCTTGAGTGTCATGAATTGGTTGCTACTTTGATTTGCATTAGTATTTGAGCACTTGAAGTATAATGAAGTTTATGTGAAGTGCTCAATAATTCATATGCTTTGAAGTAATTGTTGGTACCAATCGAAGTCATTTTTTATAATTAAAGTAGACTTTCTTTTTAATTGGTTTGGTGTGTTGAGGATATGAAGTTGATTTAGTCACTTGTGAGGAGATTTTATCATTTCCATTGCTTGAGGACAAGCAATAGTTCAAGTTTTGGGGTGTGATAAGTTGGTACAAAACCAACTGTAGAACTGCTATAGTTTTATTTTTCTTCTTTATGGATATTTGGCAGATTTGTACTATTTTTTGAAATCATGTGTGGTATTAGTATAATGAAAGTATTATGTTTAGTACGTGGTTTTCATTAGCTTCTTCATGTTTTTGTTGTTTCTTTTCTTTATTTTTATTTTTTTATTTTATTTTGTTATGCTTGATATTAGTGGCGATATCCTTGGTTTTCTTTATACCACAGTTCTTTTTCCAAGGATGCAAATATTTTTTTTCTTTTACTTTTCTTGAACCGGGTAATTATAGAAATAAAGTATAAGGAGTTAGTTTTTTGGTTAGATTTAGTTTTTGTTAATTTGAGTAAATCAATGGTTTGAGTTGGGATTTGTGCCCATTTATAAAAATAGGACTTGCTTGGTACCAACATATTTTAAACCTTGGCATATGAATATTTGGTGGGTGAAAAAGATAACAATTGAAGTAAGAAAATGCCATGAGCTTTTAGATTCAATCTTTGGCTCTTTAATTCACTAAATAGCTTCTTGTATGCTATATAACCTTATTGAGTCATTTGTGTTAATTGAATTGTGGATTTATATTCTATTTGAGTTTTCATGTGCCGGTGTGGTGAGATTTATTTATAAGTCCTTTTGTAGTACTTGTGGTCTAGAACTTGCCCGGAATGTGTTTGGAAGCGAAATTATAGACTAACTTAGTTTAAAAAAATGATATTAGGCCATCCTTGGATCGCTAGTATATTTTTTATTTCCTACCCTTAAATATTTTTCCTAGTCAACCAATTTTGAGCCTTTAACCTTATTCTTTGGCAACCATGTTACATGCTTAAATCATTTGTTCTTAAGTGTTATATCTTTTGGGAACCCTACTTCCCTAAAGTACCTTGAAAGTGTTTATGTAGGCTAAAAGCCTAAGTTTGGGGGTGAAAGTTGGGAAAGTTGTGATATGGAATTGATTTGAGAAGGTGAAAGGTATGTAAAAGAATTGGTGAACTGGATTGTAAAAAGAAGTATATATATATATATATATATATATATATATATATATATATATATATATATATATATATATATATATATATATATATATATATGTTGATAAAAGTTATAAATAAAGGAGTAGGTGTGGATTGAAAAGTGAAACAAGAATGGAAAATATCTTTGAAGGAAGTGGACTTTAATTTTAATATTGTAGTGCTTTGGGAGGTTTTAAGTCACTTTAACCAAAATTTTGCCTTACCTTAACCAAATGCCTAAACTACAACCTTTTAAGTCCTAATTGATTTTGAACCAAATTGTCTACATTAGTGGAGGAATACATAAAGGGCAAGCCTATGGTACTACTTGTATGCATTTGAACATCTTTTTGAGAGTGAGTTAATTCTTTCCATTTGATATCCCAATTTTGATTTAAATTGAAGTTTATGAGTGTGGGATCCTCTGTTGAAGGTAAGGGCACATGAAAATTTTGTTGTGAATCTAATCTCATTTTCAATTGATAAGAATGACCAAAGAAAGTTGATTGTGATATAGAGGAAAATTTTGAAGCTTGAGTGTCATGAATTGGTTGCTACTTTTATTTGCATTAGTGTTTGAGCACTTGAAGTATAATGAAGTTTATATGAAGTGCTCAATAATTCATATGCTTTGGAGTAATTGTTGGTACCAATCGAAGTCATGTTTTTGTAATTAAAGTAGACTTTCTTTTTAATTGGCTTGGTGGGTTGAGGATATGAGGTTGATTTAGTCACTTGTGAGGAGATTTTATCGTTTCCATTGCTTGAAGACAAGCAATAGTTCAAGTTTGGGGGTGTAATAAGTTGGTAAAATACCAACTGTAGAACTGCTATAGTTTTATTTTTCTTCTTTATGGATATTTGGCAGATTAGTGCTATTTTTTTAAATCATGTGTGGTATTAGTATAATGAAAGTATTATGTTTAGTACGTGAGTTTCATTAGCTTCTTCATGCATTTGTTGTTTCTTTTCTTTATTTTTATTTTTTTATTTTATTTTGTTATGCTTGATATTAGTGGCGATATCCTCGATTTTTTTTTATACCATGGTTCTTTTTCCAATGATGCAAATATATTTTTTTCTATTTCTTTTCTTGAACCGGGTAATTATAGAAATAAAGTATAAGGAGTTAGTTTTGTGGTTAGATTTAGTTTTTGTTAATTTGAGAAAATAAATGGTTTGAGTTGGGATTTGTGCCCATTTATAAAAATGGGACTTGCTTGGTACCAACATATTTTAAACCTTGGCATATAAATATTTGGTCGGTGAAAAAGATAACAATTGAAGTAAGAAAATATCATGACCTTTTAGATTCAATATTTGGCTCTTTAATTCACTAAATAGCTTCTTGTATGCTATATAACCTTATTGAGTCATTTGTGTTAATTGAATTGTGGATTTGTATTCCATTTGAGTTTTCATGTGCCGGTGTGGTGAGATTTATTTATAAGTTCTTTTGTAGTACTTGTGGTCTAGAACTTGCCCGGAATGTGTTTGGAAGCGAAATTGTAGACTAACTTAGTTTAAAAAAAATGATATTAGGCTTTCCTTGGGTCGCTAGTATATTTTATATTTCCTACCCTTAAATATTTTCCCTAGTCAACCAATTTTGAGCCTTTAACCTTATTCTTTGGCAATCATGTTACATGCTTAAATCATTTGTTCTTAAGTGTTATATCTTTTGGGCACCCTATCCCTAAAGTACCTTGAAAGTGTTTATGTAGGCTAAAAGCCTAAGTTTGGGGGTGAAAGTTGGGAAAGTTGTGATATGGAATTGATTTGAGAAGGTGAAAGGTATGTAAAAGAATTGGTGAATTGGATTGTGAAAAGAAAAATGTATATATATATATATATATATATATATATATATATATATATATATATATATATATATATATATATATAAGTTGTAAATAAAGGACTAGGTGTGGATTGAAAAGTGAAACAAAGATGGAAAATATCTTTGAAGGAAGAGGGCTTTAATTTTGATATTGTAGTGCTTTGGGAGGTTTTAAGTCACTTTAATCAAAATTTTGCCTTACCTTAACCAAATGCCTAAACTACAACCTTTTAAGTCCTAATTGATTTTGAACCAAGTTGTCTACATTAGTGGAGGAATACATAAAGGGCAAGCCTATGGTACTACTTGTTTGCATTTGAACATCTTTTTGAGAGTGAGTTAATTCTTTCCATTTGATATCCCAATTTTGATTTAAATTGAGATTTATGAGTGTGGGATCCTCTCTTGAAGGTAAGGGCACATGAAAATTTAGTTGTGAAACTAATCTCATTTTCAATTGATAAGAATGACCGAAGAAAGTTGATTGTGATATAGAGGCAAATTTTGAAGCTTGAGTGTCATGAATTAGTTGCTACTTTGATTTGCATTAGTGTTTGAGCACTTGAAATATAATGAAGTTTATGTGAAGTGCTCAATAATTCATATGCTTTGGAGTAATTGTTGGTACCAATTGAAGTCATGTTTTTGTAGTTAAAGTAGACTTTCTTTTTAATTGGCTTGGTATGTTGAGGATATGAGGTTGATTTAGTCACTTGTGAGGAGATTTTATCGTTTCCATTGCTTGAGGAAAAACAATAGTTCAAGTTTGGGGGTGTGATAAGTTGGTAAAATACCAACTTATCTTGCCTTTAAATCAATGCATTTGCTATGTTTTAAGTGATAAAATCATGTATTTATTATTATTTACTTCTATTCTACAGGATTGAATGTGATTTAGAAGTAATGGTGAAGAAACCAAGTGAAAACAAGGCAAAAGAAACCAAAAAAGAGAAGAAAATCTGGGCAGTGTATTCATGGTTCGCAAATGCGAACATTTCATGGTAAATGCAAAAAAAGGCTTAAAAAGGACACCTTCGCAATTGTGAACCTAGCAGAAATTGGGACTCCTTGCAAATGCGACATAATGTTCGCAAATGCGAACTGTGCAGTAAATGGGGAAGCTTCGCAAATGCTAGAATATGTTCGCAAATGCGAACACTGTGTAAGTAAGGGCATCTTCGCAAATGCGAAGATTTGTTGGGAATTGCGAACATAGGCTTATCTGGGCATATTTGGTAATTGTGAACTTTTGTTCGCAAATGCGAGGTACGTGCTTCAGGCATAGGCTATTATGGAATTTCGTACCTTTTGATCCAAAAATCATTTAATACCCGAAGAGGCTCGTTTGTAAAGATATCTTTGGCTTACTTTCAGTAGAGAGAACATTTTTGGAAGCTAGGGTTTTGCGCACACACTTGGGTTTTGAAGATTGAAGCAGTTGTTTAAGAATTTCTTACCTATTTATGTTTATTTCTTCATCTCCTTGTTTTTTATTGATTATTTAAGTGTGTAGTATTTATTTCCAACACTTGAATCTTGTTTATGAGAATATTCATGTTTGAAGTGTGGATTAAATAACTTGTTGTGTTTATGTATTTGTTAGATGATTTTGTTATTTTAATCTTTGATTGAATATATTGAATTTATTGTTGTGGGTTGTTTATTTGATTTTGATCTTAATTATTTTACTGCTCGGCCAACAATGAAATATTATTTACGAACCTTGAATTAAACTTGACAGAGGAAATTCTTGGTTGCATATAAAATCAAATAGAACAAGATTTGAATCTCGGGCATCGGGTGAAGGATTCGCAATTAAGATAGACATATACTTAGTTGCCTTGTTTGGTTGAAGCATAAGAGTTGTAAATGCATTCTTGTTAATATTAATACCATAGACATATAGGTATTGATTTAACTTGGATAGATTCATAAGAACTCGAAAGATTCTTATGAAGATTATTAACCTTATAATCAACGATCCGAATAGTTCAATAAATCAATTATATGTATGAAAAGAAGCATGATTACTAGTAATTTCATGACCACTTCAGTGTAATTCCCGAAGCAATCATACGTGTAGCCATTGATCATTTTACTTGATTTCTAGTTTAGTTTATATTTTCGCATTTAATGTTAAATACTTTTTCAACCACCATTCTTAGTGTTTTGCTTTGCATAATTAGCAATAATTTTCTTACATACCTAATCGCCTACACATTGTTCTCTGTGGGATTCGACCCAGACTCTTAGTTGGGTAAATTATATTGCTGCGACCGTATCTATTGCTTTTTAGCAGTCGATTCAGACGTCACCAAAAGCCCATACTCGGACAAAAGGAAAAGTTTGTTGTTTTTGTTTTGTTTTAAGCAGGTATCAGTTTGAAGGCGAGAAGTAACATCGAAAATCACAAAAAAAAAGGGGGAAGCAAGGAAAACAAAAAAAAAGTCAGCCGCACAGAAAATCATGGAAAAAGAGATAAAGACGAATAAAGAGACAAGATGTTAGATAGGAACAATTGTAATTTATAGAATTATAGCTTAGAGTAGCTTCTTCATTTTACATGTTACCCCCCCCCGGTGTAATAAGGAGTAGGTCAGCAAGTCATAACAGTGTCAATGCAACAGTAAGTCTGGTAGTTTTTAACTGCTAGACCTTCTCGAACTACACTGACCTAATTCCTGTTTAGCCCAGGATATGTAGGCAACCTCTGAGGGAGGGTGCGGTCAAAAGGTTTTTAAAAACATGCTTCTCACGGGATATGCCAATGGTCAAAAATCTCTCATTACTGCTCACTTGTCTTTACACTGAAACTCTTCATGTTCCCGAGCAAAGAGGGGCAGTTGTGAGCACGTGATTTTTGCACTAAGCAATGAAATTCCAAAATTAAAATAAATAATATTTTTGAGTGAAATTACATGTTTTGATTGAAACTAGATACATTTATGTGATTGAAGAATTAGAAATTAAAATTAGAAAATCAAAAAATATAGGTTAAATACTTGCATTTGTTTTTATTAATTAGTTAAAAGAAAATCAACAAAAAGAGCATTAATAGCGGAAATTGTGGAAAAATAGTAGAAATTGCCAAAAAATATCAGAAAATTAGTGAAAGTAGGAAATTGAATAATTTCAATAATACAAAAAGAAAAAAATGAAATACAAAAGGAAATTACCATAAAAATAATTGAAATACAAAGAAAATACCAAAATATAATAAATTTGGGCTAAAGAATCTGAATTGGCAGCCAAATACACTGGCCCAAAAGAGCCGGTCCTTTTGATCCAAATAAAAGAAATCTTAGCCGTTCATCCATTCAAATCCAACGGCTGAGACATTAGCTGATGGTTAATTAATCAATTAAATCCGAGATTGAATCCTAGCCGTCCAAACTTATGGATCTAACGAAGGAGAGCAGATCTCATTTAAACTGAGACGACATCGTTTTAAGTTAGCTAATCCTGACAGTTGATCTTAATTGATCTAATGGCCAGGAACTCATCGTTACCCTCGAGTATATAAGGCCTTGGTCTCTTAGAGACCGGCCATTTGCTTCTTACTCTAACCCTAGCCGCCCCCTCTCCTTCTCCTCTCATCTTCGTCCCCTCCATCAAGCTGGCCGGCCATGGAGACTGTCCACCTCCACGGTAGTCTTCGGCCATATCCTATCTTCCCCCCTTATCTTCTCTTCTTCTTCATCACAAACCCTACAAAAATCTCACATGAAACCTTGAAACCCTTCATCTTCTTGAAACTCCGGTCATTAGAGTTCACCGTCGATGACTAAAACTACAAAAACCACCACCAAATCAACACCAAAGCACCGCCTTGCCCTGATCTATCACCCTATCTAAACCCCTTCTACTCGAATATCCTAAAGAAAGTCGCCGGAACCCTAATTCCGACGACTCAAAACAAACCACCCCCAAAGTTCCTATCTTTTCCACCTTCTAATCACCCTACCACAACCAGAAGACTTCAAAGCTGAGGTCTTGTGTAATAAAAAGAAAAACCAGAAAAAGAAAATAAGGAAAAAGAAAAGAGAAAACTGGAAAAAGAAAAGAAGAAAAGAAAAAAAGAAAATGGGGAAAGCTCAGGAGTCAGATCCTGCGAGCTAAGTTTCCCCTTCCTTTCTTGCTTATTTTTCTTTAATTTTTTGTAATCTTTGTTTATTTCTGTGTGTTTAACATGTTTCTTTTAGTAAGTTAGTCGTACGAGCAACCGAATGAAAGATTAGGGTTTTGTCTTTTAGAAAATTCTGTTTCCCTGTTTAAGATCTGTCTTTCCTTATCTATCTTTATATCTTTCTTTTAGTATATTAGTCATATGAACAACTGCATGCTTAGAATAGGGTTTTGGTCTTTGAGAAATTTTGTTTGTTTGTTCTGTTTCTCTGTTTAAGATATATTCTTCTTTATTTATCCCATCTTCATGTCTTTCACTTAGATGTTTTGCATGTTTAGATTAGGGCTTTTGTCTTTGAGAAATTGCTATCATGTCTACTCTGCTTAAAATATGTTCTTTCTTTGATTAGCCTTTCTTCAGGGCTACTGTCATGTCTACTTTGCTTAAGATTTATTTTTCATGGATTAGCATTTCTTCATTCGTATCTTTGATCTTTGCGAACCATGCTTTCTTCTGAAACTGCTTTATGAGTTTTACCTATATATGTTTAGTCAAGAGCATTTTAAGCATGACTTGGGGGTTTTCAGTGGTTCATTAAGTATGAGAGTAGTTCTGACTATACCTGCTTCATGACTAATTGACACAATATGTTGTGAAATATGAGTTATAAGTCTTTGATTGAAATTCAACAATATTCAAACCCTTTCTCTGAGTTTTGATTAATTGACAAATGATTCTGATTCCTTGACTATGTGTGTGCAATTTTATGAAAATGGCTATGTTTGCAACAGCCTTGTGTTAAGTTGATTACTGTTAATAATTATCATGCATATGTGTAATTGGTTATAGTTGCAGTAGTGTTAAACTTGTAAGTGGCTAAAATTGAAAACATGCGTTAGGTATTTTATAATAGGTTAAAATTGAAAACCACAAAAAGAGGCTATAAGTGAATTAAATAACAAAGAGTGGTCAGTTTTGCAACTGACCAACTCTGATAGGCTTCACACACTGGCTAAGATTTAAATAGGCCAGGTGTGTAATATTTGGTTTAAGTCTAGTAGATTAGACTTACTGTCACGACCCGGATTTCCCACCATCGGGGGTCATGATGGCGCCTACTAGTGGAAGCTAGGCAAGCCAAATATTAATTACACCTCTATTAATTACCAAATTCTTATTAAGACTTTAAAATTTAAAACATATAAATCATAGCGGAATAATTAAACTTAGCAGAAGACTTAGTCAATCTTATCAAATATGATAAGGAAAACCCCAAACATGATACACTACCCAAGACTGGTGTCACAATACTCACGAACTTCTAAGAATAATACACACAATTGTCTGAAAGAAAATATAAGCTGTTTATCTCGAATACATGAGATAACAGAATGAAATACATAGATAGAAGAGACAACGGGTCCTGCGGACGCCTGCAAGGCTACCTCGTAGTCTCGGTAGTCGGAATATCCACAATCGCTACTATCGCTGTGTAACGACCCGGCCCGTCGTTACGGGAATTTACCACCCCGTCATGTTCAGCACAACCGACCCCATGTGCTGGTAAGTGCCTGGCCTATCCCAGCGAAATAGTGACGAGACTAAGGCCAGTCACCCACATATACCTGTACAGTTGCAATATATATATACATGTACAAAAACATTTATAAGGAAAGACTCTGCTCTGAAATAACAGTCAATAACTCGTGATATCCAGAATAATCTAGTCAACGGAATAAATCTTACTTTCATGTCTCAATTTCCTTTTTCATTTCATATCTTGTGGTAGGCGTACCACCCGCTCCCAACTATCACAGTAATTATATCTTGTGGTAGGCGTATGACCCGCTCCCAAATATATCAATAGATTATATCTTGTGGTAGGCGTGCCACCCGCTCCCAAATATATCAAAAGGCTACCGGCAATTATGGCCAATGCCAAGATTTATTTCACTTTGTGGTCGGCGTGCCACACGATCCCATTTCCTTTTATATAAGTGGTCGGCGCGCCACACGATCCCAATTCATAAATATATAAGTGGTCGGCGCGCCACACGATCCCAATTCATAAATATATAAGTGGCCGGCGCGCCACACGATCCTAATTCATAAATATATATATTACCGGCATTTAGCCAATAATCTCTGCAACAACAATATTTATACATAACTAAATTCCTATTCCTTTAAGCTAGGATAGAACAAACACTTACCTGAAATGTGTTACGAACAATTCAATCTGTGGCAATGCCTTTTCCTTTCAAATTCGGCTCCAATCCAATCGTATCTATACACAATTTATTTAATATCATCAATACTACTCAACAAACTAATTCATAAGGCCAATTTCAACGTTTACAACATTCTGCCCGAAATAGTGAATTTTAACCCCGGGCCCACATGGTCGGAACTCGGGGTTCGGACCAAAATTCGGTTACCCATCCCCCCACGAGTTCAAATATATGATTTGTTTCAAAATCGGACCTCAATTCGAGGTCCAATTTCCTAATTCATGAAAAACCCTATATTCTACCAAAAACAAGAAATTCTACCATAAAAACCATTGATTTCTATTGAAAAACATGTTTAAGGTTGTTAGGAATTGAAAGAATTAAGTAAAAAGTGACTTACAATTGTTTTGAAGAAGAGGGAGTTCGTGAAGAATCGCAAAATGGGTGTTTTTGGGTTGTGAAAAGTGAAGAATGAAGCTGGAAATCGTGATTTACAGGTCTCTGTGTTCGCATTCGCGAACATGGGTTCGCAATTGCGAACCCCGACCAATTTCTGGAGTTTGAAAAATAAGCTAAGGCTGGAAAGTTCGCATTTGCGAACTTTTGTTCGCATTTGCGAAGCCAAGACAAAACTGGGAAGTTCGCATTTGCGAACTATTGTTCGCATTTGCGAACACAGGCAAAATATTGAGAAGTTCGCATTTGCGAACTATTGTTCGCATTTGCGAACACAGGCAGAATAGTGGCGAGTTCACATTTGCGAACTTTTGTTCGCATTTGCGAACTCTGCAGATCAGGTGCTGACAACAACTTTCTAACATGAAAAATTGATCTCGTGGCCTATCCAAAGTTCACTCGAGCCCTCGGGGCTCCAAACCAAATATGCACACTGACTTAAAAACATCATACGAACTTGATCGCGCGATCAAATCACCAAAATAACATCAAAATCAATGAATTGAGCCTTAAAACTCAAGAATTCTTTCAAATTTCATAATTTCCAAAATTTCCAATTTAAGGCCGAAACACGTCAAACGACGTCCGTTTTCAACCAAACTTTACAGGAAGCGCTTAACCAATATATTTGACCTGTACAGGATGTCGGAACCAAATACGAGCCCGATATCACCACTTTTCAATCAAATTTCAGTTTCATTTTCCTTAAACATTTTCAGAAAACAATTTAACAGAAAAATTCTTTACCGGGGTTCTAGACCTCGGATTTCAATTCCGGGCATACGCCCAAGTTCCATATTTTTCTACGGATTTTCTGAGACCGTCAAATCACGGTTCCGGGTCCGTTTATCAAAAATGTTGACCAAAGTCAACCATATCAATATTAATATCAAAATTCCTCAAATGTTTCACATATTTCAACATAAAAATTTTCCAGTTTCGTGCCCGAACTGTGCACGCAAATTGAGGCAACTATAAATGAGGTTTTCAAGACCTCAGAAGCTCGAAATGATTAATAAAACAAGTGATGAACCTTTGGGTCGTCACATTCTCCACCTCTAAAACAACCGTTCGTCCTCGAACGGACAAAAGAAAGAAGTACCGAGTCAGGAAACAAGTGTGGGTAACGGCTCCGCATATCAGACTCGGACTCCCAGGTCGATGCCTCAGGAGGCTGACCTCTCCACTGAACTCGTACAGAAGGAAAACTCTTCGACCTCTACTGTCGAACCTGCCGATCTAGAATAGCTACCGTCTCCTCTTCATAGGACAGATCTTTGTCCAATTGGACAGTGCTGAAATCTAACACGTGCGACGGATCGCCGTGATATTTTCGAAGCATGGACACATGAAACACTGGATGTACAACTGATAAGCTAGGTGGCAAGGCAAGTTTATATGCCACTTCTCCCACACGATCAAGAATCTCGAATGGCCCAATAAACCTAGGGCTAAGTTTGCCCTTCTTTCCAAATCTCATTACGCCCTTCATAGGCGACACTCGGAGCAATACTCGCTCCCCAATCATGAAAGCTATATCTCGAACCTTGCGATCTGCATAGCTCTTTTGTCCAGACTGAGCTTTGCGAAGCCTATCTTCAATAATCTTGACCTTATCTAAGGCCTCCTGAACTAAATCCGTACCCAATAACCGAGCTTTTCCCGATTCAAACCATCCAACCGGAGAACGACACCGCCTACCATACAATGCTTCGTAAGGAGCCATCTGGATGCTCGATTGATAAATATTATTATAAGCAAACTCTGCCAACGGCAAGAATTGATCCCACGAACCTCCAAAATCAATAACACACGCCCGTAGCATATCTTCCAGTATTTGAATAGTCCTCTCGGACTGACCATCCGTCTGGGGATGAAAGGCTGTACTTAGCTGAACTTGCGTTCCTAACTCTCGTTGAACCGTCTTCCAGAAATGTGAGGTAAACTGTGCACCTCGATCTGAAATAATAGAGATTGGCACGCCATGAAGGCGAACGATCTCCCTGATATAAATCTCAGCTAACCTCTCGGATGAATAGGTAGTGGCAATAGGAACAAAATGAGCCGACTTGGTCAACCTATCAACAATCACCCAAACAACATCAAACTTCTTCCGAGTCTTCGGAAGTCTAGAAACGAAATCCATCGTGATTCGCTCCCACTTCCATTCAGGAAGTTCAATTCTCTGAAATAAACCGCCAAGTCTCTGATGTTCATACTTAACTTGCTGACAATTAAGACACCGTGTCACATATGCCACAATATCCTTTTTCATTCTACGCCACCAATAATGTTGATGCAAATCTCGATACATTTTCGCTACGGCTGGATGAATAGAATACCGTGAACTGTGAGCTTCTTCTAGAATCAATTCTCTAAGCCCATCAACATTTGGCACACAAATGCACCCTTGCATCCTCAAGATCCCCTCAGCATCTAAGGTGACCTGTTTAGCACCTCCACGCTGAACCTTATCTCTAAGGTCATATAAATAAGAATCATTGTATTGTTGATCGCGGATACGCTCCAATAATGAAGAGCGAGCGATCGTGCAAGCTAGTACTCGACTAGGCTCAGAAATATCCAACCTCACAAATCGGTTGGCCAATGACTGAACATCCAAAGCAAGTGGTCTCTGATTGACTGGAATATAAGCAAGGCTACCCATACTAGCTAACTTCCTACTCAAAGCGTCGGCCACCACGTTTGCTTTTCCCGGATGATATCAAATGGTGACATCATAATCTTTTAGCAATTCTAGCCACCTTCTCTGCCTTAAATTCAACTCTTTCTGCTTAAACAAATACTGAAGACTCTTATGATCGGTGTATACTTCACATGCTACACCATACAAATAATGCCTCCAGATCTTCAATGCCTGAATAATCGCCGCCAATTCTAGATCATGCACTGGATAGTTCTTTTCATGAATCTTCAACTGCCTCGAAGCATAGGCAATAACCTTGCCATCCTGCATTAACACTGCACCAAGCCCAATACGGGAAGCATCACAATAAACAGTATAAGGTCCCGTACCCTGTGGGTAAAACCAATACCGGTGCTGTGGTCAAGGCTGTCTTGAGCTTTTGAAAGCTCGCCTCACATTCATCGGACCATTCAAATTGAACACCCTTCTGGGTCAATCTGGTCAGTGGGGTTGCAATAGACGAAAATCCTTCTACGAATCGGCGATAATAACCCGCTAACCCCAAGAAACTCCGAATATCTGTGGCTGATGTCGGTCTAGGCCAGTTCTTGACTGCCTCAATTTTCTTTGGATCAACCTGAATACCTGCTGCCGTCACAATATGACCCAAGAATGCAATTGAACTTAGCCAAAATTCACACTTTGAAATTTTTGCATTTAGCTGGCTATCTCTCAGAGTCTGCAAGGCCACTCTGAGATGTTGCGCATGCTCCTCCTGACTGTTGGAATATATTAATATGTCATCAATGAAGACTATTACAAACAAGTCTAAATAAGGCCGGAACACCCGATTCATTAATTCCATAAAAGCTGCTGGAGCATTTGTCAACCCAAAAGCATGACCAGAAATTCATAATGTCCATATCGAGTGCGGAACGCTGTCTTAGGGACATCAGATGCCCTAATCTTCAGCTGATGATAGCCGGATCTCAAATCTATCTTTGAAAATACCTTGGCACCCTGAAGCTGGTCAAATAAATCATCAATTCGCGGAAGTGGATATTTATTTTTGATAGTCACCTTGTTTAATTGTCGATAGTCAATGCACATTCTCATCGAACCATCTTTCTTCTTTACAAATAATACAGGTGCACCCCACGACGAAACACTGGGTCTAATGAAACCCTTTTCAAGTAAATCCTGCAACTGCTCCTTCAATTCTTTTAACTCTGGCGGAGCCATACGATATGGGGGAATGGAAATGGGCTGAGTGTCTGGAGCCAAGTCAATGCAAAAATCAATGTCCCTATCGGGCGACATGCCTGGTAAGTCTGAAGGAAATACTTCAGGAAATTCATGAACCACAGGCACAGAGTCAATAGAAGTAACCTCAGCATTGGAATCACGGACATAGGCCAAATAACCCAAGCATCCCTTTCCAACCATACGCTGAGCCTTAACATAAGAAATAACATTGCGACTAGTATGACCTGAAATTCCTTTACACTCTATACGAGGCAAATTCGGCAGAGCTAAAGTCACAGTCTTGGCATGGCAATCTAAAATAATATGATACGGAGATAGCCAGTCCATGCCTAGTGTAATATCAAAGTCCACCATATTTAGGACTAATAAATCAACACGGGTCTCGAGACCCTCAATTACTATAATACATGACCGATGAACTCGATCAACCACAATAGAATCGCCTACTGGTGTAGACACATGAACAGGAACACTCAGTGGATCACTGGGCTGAATCAAGTACAGTGCAAAATAGGAAGGCACGTACGAATATGTAGACCCAGGGTCAAATAATGCTGATGCCTTTCTATTACAAACCAAAATAATACTTGTAATGACGGCATCAGAAAACTCAGCCTCTGGTCTGGCGGGAAGTGCATAACATCGGGGTTGTGGCCCACCACCCTGAGCAGTATCTCTAGGACGATCAACTGCTGGCTGGTCTCTACCTCTATCGGTCTAAGCTCCACCTCTATGACCTCTACCTCCACCTCTATGTCCTCTACCTCTCTAGCTGGCTGGGCAGGCTGTGGGGGAACTGGGGCCTGAATCATGGCCTGAGAAATCTGCTGCTGAGATCTGTCAGAAGCTCGAGGGAAATACTTTGCAATGTGCCTAAGATCACCGCACGTAAAACAAGCCCTCGGCTGTTGAAAATAGCGAAGTGGTGGTGCACTGATAGGCTGCTGATCAGAGTAGCGTGGCTGAGAATTACGATCACCTGAAGCATCATGAGAAACCTGAAGAGCTGACTGATAAGGCCTAGGAGGATGGCCTCTGTCAGAAGATTCTCTGCCACCAGAAGAAGAACCACTAAATCTGCCCGAATGACGAGGCCTCTTGTCTGAAGAATAACCACCTTCCCGAGCAAGAGCCATCTCAACTCTACGTGCTGCATTAGCTGCCTCCTGAAATGAAATATCGCTCCCCATTCCCATCGCCATCTGAAGTCTAATTGGCTTATTAAGCCCATCTATAAACCTGCGGAGCTCTATGGGAAGTATCACCACTGCATGACGAGCCAAATCAACAAATCTCGTCTCATACTGAGTGACCGTCATAGTGCCCTGATGGAGGCGCTCAAACTGCCTCCGAAGTGCATCCCACTGAGTAGCAGGGAGAAACTTCTCAAGAAATAGCTCTGCAAACTGATCCCATGATAGAGCTGGGGACCCTGCTGGTCGAGTCAAGCAATAATCCCTCCACCAAGCCTTGGCGGATCCTGAAAGCCTAAATGTACAGAAGTCAACTCCATTGGACTCCACGATCCCCATAGTCTTGAGAATCTCATGGCAACCGAATAAGAAATCCCGAGGATCCTCCGATGTGGCACCGCTGAAGGTAGTGGTTAACATCTTGGAGAACCGATCAAGTCTCCAAAAAGAATCAGAAGTCATGGCGGCTCCATCTCCGGCATGAGCCGTGGTACCTGACTGAGTGGCCACAACTGGCTGAACCACTGGTGCCTGAGGCTGAGGAGCTACTGACTCCGGAGTACGAGCAATAGGAGTCCGGGCCCCTCCTCCAGCCTGAGAAGCGGCTGGTGCAACTGATAATAAGCCTGCTCTGGCAACGCTGTCCATAAATCCCGCTATCCCGACCAAAGCCTCCCGAAGATCCGGGGTAAATAAAGCCTCTCCTAGGACCTGAGCTGGGCCCACTGGAGCTGCTAGGACTGGAACCTCCTCGTCAATATCAATATGAGGTTCCACCTCTGGGGTAGCTGCCGGGGGCTAAGCTCTACCCCTACCACGGCCTCTGATACGGCCTCGGCCCCTGCCCCTCACGGAAGCTGCCTGGGGCTCGGGCTGCTGGTCAGCGGACGAAGAAGCGAGTGTCCTCACCATCTACGAAAGGACAGAATAGAAGTTCAATTAACATTTAAAAGATCAAGTCGCACGACCGGAAAGAATAAAGGGAATATTTTCCTAACTCTGTAGCCTCTGGAGGATAAATACAGACATCTCCGTACCGATCCTTCAAACTCTACTAAGGTTGTTCGTGAGTTGTGAGACCTGTGCAACCTAGTGCTCTGATACCAACTTGTCACGACCCGGATTTCCCACCATCGGGGTCATGATGGCGCCTACTAGTGGAAGCTAGGCAAGCCAAATATTAATTACACCTCTATTAATTACCAAATTCTTATTAAGACTTTAAAATTTAAAACATATAAATCACAGCAGAATAATTAAACTTAGCGGAAGACTTAGTCAATCTTATCAAATATGATAAGGAAAACCCCAAACATGATACACTACCCAAGACTGGTGTCACAATACTCACGAACTTCTAAGAATAATACACACAATTGTCTGAAAGAAAATATAAGCTATTTCTCGAATACATGAGATAACAGAATGAAATACATAGATAGAAGAGACAACGGGTCCTGCGGACGCCTGCAAGGCTACCTCGTAGTCTCGGTAGTCGGAATATCCACAATCGCTACTATCGCTGTGTAACGACCCGGCCCGTCGTTACGGGAATTTACCACCCCGTCATGTTGCAATTACATGTTTTATGCTTTTATATCAGTGTTAGAGCCTATGGCCAGTCACCAACATAAACCTGTACAGTTGCAATATATATATATATACATGTACAAAAATATTTATAAGGAAAGACTCTGCTCTGAAATAACAGTCAATAACTCGTGATATCCAGAATAATCTAGTCAACAGAATAAATCTTACTTTCATGTCTCAATTTCCTTTTTCATTTCATATCTTGTGGTAGGTGTACCACCCGCTCCCAACTATCACAGTAATTATATCTTGTGGTAGGTGTACCACCCGCTCCCAAATATATCAATTGATTATATCTTGTGGTAGACATACCACCCGCTCCCAAATATATCAAAAGGCTACCGGCAACGATGGCCAATGCCAAGATTTAAATCACTTTGTGGTCGGCGTGCCACAAGATCCCATTTCTTATTATATAAGTGGTCGGCGCGCCACACGACCCCAATTCATAAATATATAAGTGGTCGGCGCGCCACACGATCCCAATTCATAAATATATAAGTGGTCGGCGCCACACGATCCCAATTCATAAATATATAAGTGGTCGGCGCGCCACACGATCCCAATTCATAAATATATATATATTACCGGCATTTAGCCAATAATCTCTGCATCAACAATATTTATACATAACTAAATTCCTATTCCTTTAAGCTAGGATAGAACAAACACTTACCTCAAATGTGTTACGAACAATTCAATCTGTGGCAATGCCTTTTCCTTCCAAATTCAGCTCCAATCCAATCATATCTATACACAATTTATTTAATATCATCAATACTACTCAACAAACTAATTCATAAGGCCAATTTCAACTTTTACAACATTCTGCCTGGAATAGTGAATTTCGACCCCGGGCCCACATGGTCGGAACTCGGGGTTCGGACCAAAATCCAGTTACCCATCCCCCCACGAGTTCAAATATATGATTTGTTTCAAAATCGGACCTCAATTCGAGGTCCAATTTCCTAATTCATAAAAAACCCTATATTCTACCGAAAACAAGAAATTCTACCATAAAAACCTTTGATTTCTATTGAAAAACATGTTTAAGGTTGTTAGGAATTGAAAGAATTAAGTAAAAAGTGACTTACAATTGTTTTGAAGAAGAGGGAGTTCGTGAAGAATCGCAAATGGGTGTTTTTGGGTTGTGAAAAGTGAAGAATGAAGCTGGAAATCGTGATTTACAGGTCTCTGTGTTCGCATTTGTGAACATGGGTTCGCAATTGCGAACCCCGACCAATTTCTGGAGTTTGAAAAATAAGCTAAGGCTGGAAAGTTCGCATTTGCGAACTTTTGTTCGCATTTGCGAAGCCATGACAAAACTGGGAAGTTCGCATTTGCGAACTATTGTTCGCATTTGCGAACACAGGCTAAATATAGGGAAGTTCGCATTTGCGAACTATTGTTCGCATTTGCGAACACCGGCAGAATATTGGGTGTTCGCATTTGCGAACAATTGTTCGCATTTGCGAACACAGGCAGAATATTGGGGAGTTCGCATTTGTGAACTATTGTTCGCATTTGCGAACTCTGCAGACCAGGTGCTGACAGCAACTTTCTAACATGAAAAATTGATCTCGTGGCCTATCCAAAGTTCACCCGAGCCCTCGGGACTCCAAACCAAATATGCACACTGACTTAAAAACATCATACGAACTTGCTCGCGCGATCAAATCGCCAAAATAACATCAAAATCAATGAATTGAGCCTCAAAACTCAAGAATTCTTTCAAATTTCATAATTTCCAAAATTTCCAATTTAAGGCCGAAACACGTCAAACGACGTTCGTTTTCAACCAAATTTTACAGGAAGCGCTTAACCAATATATTTGACCTGTACCGGGTGTCGGAACCAAAATACGAGCCCGATATCACCACTTTTCAATCAAATTTCAGTTTCATTTTCCTTAAACATTTTCAGAAAACAATTTAACAGAAAAATTCTTTTACCGGGGTTCTAGACCTCGGATTTCAATTCCGGGCATACGCCCAAGTTCCATATTTTTCTACGCATTTTCTGAGACCATCAAATCACGGTTCCGGGTCCGTTTATCAAAAATGTTGACCAAAGTCAACCATATCAATATTAATATCAAAATTCCTCAAAGTTTTCACATATTTCAATATAAAAATTTTCCAGCTTCGTGCCCGAACTATGCACGCAAATCGAGGCAACTATAAATGAGGTTTTCAAGACCTCAGAAGCTCAAAATGATTAATAAAACTAGTGATGACCCTTTGGGTCGTCACACTTACCAAGGCCCAGCTTGACCCATGATCACTAGTGGCTAGACTTGCAAAAGTCTTAGCCATGCTTGTGTTCAATAATGGGCCCTAATTACAAAGCTAAGTCCAATCTTTGGACTGGCCAAGTCTTAAATAGGTTAATTCAGAATAAATAAGCAGGCTAGTCCTGCAAACTAGTTTCAATAACAGAAAAAGAAATAAATATGGCTAAAATTGAAATAAGTCTGGAGTCTAATCTGGCCTGTTCTTAAATATTGATATAAATGCTGGCCTTTAGTTAAATAAGAGCTGAATCTAAGAAAACCTGACCTAAGTAGGTCGGGTAATTAACCAATTCCTTTAAGGGCATATAAGAAATCGAAAATGGCAAAGTTGTAGATTTAATAGAGCCTATAGGGATAAAAAGACATTTGGGCTCCTGATTTCTGCAATTCTGCATAAAATTAAGGGCATCTTGGTCCTAAAGAAAAGGTAATTCAGTAAAAAAACACTAATAAGTAGGGGAAAATTAGAAAAAGCCCCAAAAAGGAATCAGAAATTGGGGTTAAAGTGTAAGATTTGGTAAAAAAAGAGGGGAGGGAAATAGAATTATTTTCTATCTTTTCCCCCAAAAATTTCACCTCTTCTCACCTATAAAACCCCCCATTTAGAACTAGTTTAAGGGATGGATTTTGGAAATCAAAATTTTTAGAAAGAACTATACACTAAATAACAAATAGTCATCTCGGTTTTCTAGTTGAAATTCATATTTGAAGTTGTTTGGGATTTCTACTCGTTTGCTGGGTTTCTAAATTGCTGTTGCTGTGTTATCTCATTGCTCGTTTTGGAATTCATTCTATCACTGTCGCATTGCTTGTTGATTGTTGTATCTATTTCAGACCCGTTAGACTCATTGAATCTATTTGCTGAATCAGGTACACATCCCTGTTCGAAGATATGTAATGTGGAAGTTATGATGAATTGAAGCTTCAAGTTTCAAAAGTCTTTACTATTTTACATTTGATGTTTCTGTTAGCTATTTGGTTAGTTAAAATTTGTAATTCATTAGGATAATCATTATGTATATGTAGAAGCTTGAACTGAATAATGTAATGAGTAGTAAATAGTGGTAGTGTAGTTATAGTATCCAAATCACTTAGCTAAATAGGTTAAAATCATAAACCGGGCTAATTAATCCTGACGTAAATCTGAAACCACAAGCTCGCAGCAATGACTTTAATCAGTTCATATAGATAGTTTAATTTGGTATTTGACATTTAGATCCAAACAAGTTCTTAAACAACAACAGTATAACAAATTTATAGCTTAATTAAGACTGATTTTCATGATATCACACAACTAGACTTAGTGACAAAATGTAACTATGCATATGCGAATGAGTCAATTTAGTTTAAGTAATTGAATGCTAGGTGTAAATAATTGAATCGTTTAGTTTTGTTTTGTTTTACATGATCAAATAGTATAATGTCATTTAGCTAAAGACAACTTAGTATGAATTAGTATTAGAAAAACAAAGTAGAAAATAGTTTTGTTAATCAAGTTCTTCTATATATTAGACTCTCATGATTCAGATTGGATACTATTAGTTTGTACAGAAATTTCCTTTTAATAAATAAAAGTTCAATTTGGATTCGTCTCTTTGCCTGTTCATATATGAGTTTCTATTTTCCGCTTCTATTTTGCTTTGGTCCAGGCCTAATGTGCGACGATGGCCTGGACTGTGTTCGAGAATTAACTGGGCCTTTGAGTGAAAGCCCAAATCTGGTCTGGGTCATTAAGACCCAGATACATGTGATAACCTACTAAGTATCAATCTGAAGTCTAGGCCCAATAACAATGGAAACAATAAAGGCCTGGACTCACTTCTGGAAATATAGCTAATTATACATGACTAAGGGAAAAACAATGATATAAAATGTAGTGACACACATTAAGTTCGAACTTTTAAAAAAATACGTGGGATGAGCCTCACACAATAACAAAATAGTGGGGTCCCTTTATAGTAACAAAGTGAAAAAGTATAATTGATTCGGGAAGGTTAATAGCAAATTCCGTAACCTTTCCCAAAAGATTTAAAGCCGTTAGACGCTTATTAGGCACGATTTAATAAATATACCTTCCCTAATACGAGTGTGCACTTGGAGCAACTCAAATCATAAATCTTGGCGAAGCCGAAATGTATTAAAAGTCACAGGCGTACTGGTTGCGGTGTGACTCGAAATACGTTTTCGCGATGTCGCAATTCGTAAAAAATATTAAAGTTGGAAACACATACATATTGTTAAAAAGTGCATAACAAGTCATATAAAATTGAGAACGATGGTGTGACAACTCGGCCCGTCGTCATGTGATTTACCGCCCAGTTTTCCCTGTTATATGCTTAATCATGTTTCAATATGTGTACTTGGTGAGTTTGAGTCAATTCGGATCGAGTTTAGTAGGAAATGGGACAATTACTCTCTTTAATGAAGGAATAGTTTCAAAAAGTCAACTGGACATTGACCTATGAGTTAGAGGGCTCAGAATTGAATTAGAGTGGTTCGATTAGCTTCGGGGGATGATTTGTGACTTAGGAGTGCGATCGGAATTGAATTTGGAGATCCTGTGTAGAAATAGGCTTGAATTGGCGAAGGTTGAATTTTAACGAATTCCGGTTGATAGGTGAGATTTTGATCCGGGGGTCAGAATAGAATTCCGAGAGTTACAGTAGCTTCGTTAGGTGATTTTGGATATGTCCGCAAATTTTCATGTCATTCATACATCGTTTGGTCGGGTTTTTGATTGAATGAGAAATTTGAAAGTATTAGTTTAACTTAGGCTTGAATCCGTCATGATTTGATGATTTTTGTGTTTATGGATGTGTCTTTAGGATTGGAACAAGTTCGTATGGTGTTTTGGAGTAGGTTTGTATTTTTGGTTGTGTCACGACCCTAGTTCACCAATCGTGAACATGTCATGACGGCACCCAGTCCCCACGACTAGGTAAGCCTAACACATTGCGGAATTTACACGTTTATGAACTTTAAACAAGAAATAGCGGAAGATAATATAAATAGGAATGTAATCTGTGCCGCTTGGCACATACACTCGTCCAACACACTGTGTAAAAATATCACCAAGACCCGGAATCCCACGGGCAACATAGACTAAAAGAGAATATACAACTGAGGCTCTATGTGTAAAGAGTATCTAACAACGAAATGAAGAAAAATGTCAACTAGTAATACTAGAATAGAAGGAAGCCTCCGGATCCGCGGACGTAGCAGATCATACCTCGAAGTCTCCCAGAAAACTGCAGAATCACCTAGTACGAGCCTGCTCTGATGTACCTGGATCTGCACAACAAAAGTGTGCAGAAGAGTAGCATGAGTACACCACGGCGGTACTCAGTAAGTGCCAAGCCTAACCTCGATGGAGTAGTGACGAGGAAGGTCAGGGCCTTACCGAGAAACAATAATATAATGATAATAACAATAATAAGCAGTTTAAATGATAATAATTTCCAAAATTAACAACAATAAATGACTACTGCAATCGTCTATAATTAAGCTAACAACAAATAGTCAACTCAATAAAACCAGTCCAGGACCTGTAGGAATCGAACCCACAGTCCCATTGACAGTACCTCTGGGTCTCCGGGAATCGAACCCGCAGCCCATGTCTCAATAAATAATCAATAACTCGGGATCTCCGGGAATCGAACCCGTAGTCCCTACCAATAACTCAGGATCTCGGGAATCGAACCCGTAGTCCCTACCAATAACTCAGGATCTCGGGAATCGAACCCGTAGTCCCTACCAATAACTCAGGATCTCGGGAATCGAACCCGTAGTCCCTACCAATAACTCAGGATCTCGGGAATCGAACCCGTAGTCCCTACCAATATCACGCCGGGTCTCCGGGAATCGAACCCACAGCCCTGGGTCTCCGGGAATCGAACCCGCAGTCCACAAGCACAACCAATAAAGGAATCCACAGAGAGAATAATTATGCTTAACTATAACTTCACCGAAAAATAGTACCAATAATTAACAAGGAGTTCAAATAAGGCAATTAGGCAACTAAACAATTAAGTGCTACCTAATCATGCTCTTCTAACTACTACCGGGTAAAAATATCAAATTAACAGCCAAAGACAGAAATATCGCTCATCGAACATTTTAAATAAAGTACGTGTTCAACAACCAGCGCATGTACACGCCCGTCACCTCGCGTACAAGGCATTTAAACTATCACATAATATCCTAGGGGTGAAAATTCCCCCACACGAGGTTAGACAAGCCACTTACCTCAATTCCGGTACAAAACCGCTAAGTAATAACCCTCTTGCCACGAATGTCGGCATCCACAAGTGTAGTATCTGATAAAATCAATAGAATCACGTCAAAATAGGCCAATTGGGCATTACCCAATCAAAATAACTCAAAATTCACCAAAACCCACAAGTTGCCAAAACCCGACTTCCGGTACGCTTATCGAAAAATCACGAAAATATATATATTCGGGTTCCTTATCTCAATACGAGTCCGTGCATATAAAATTTATCGAAATCGGACTCCGTTTGCCCATTCAAATCAAAGATTTTCTAACATTTAGGCCTAGGGCTCAAACCCACCTTTAATCTTCCAATTTCAGTGAAATAATCATAGATTTCATGATAAACCAACGAATTAAGGTCAAGAGACTTACCCCCGATGATCTCCCGATGATATCCCAGCGTTTCCCCTTCAAAATCCTCTCTTGGAGCTCAAAAATGGCGTTTTGCGAATGAGGGTCGCGGGTTGACTGTTCTGGACTTAAATCCACTGCCAGACATTTTTACTCTATGCGATCGCATGAACACTGTTGCGATCGCATAGAACAAATTTTGACCCTCGCCAAACTACTCTATGCGATCGCATAGCCCTTAATGCGATCGCAATGCTCACCAAAATATACCTATGCGATCGCATACCCTGCTCCGCGATCGCATAGGACAAAAGCTGGACCTGGGACCCCTCTTCTCTATACACTATGCGATCGCATAGGACTGTACGCGATCGCAGAGAACAACTTTGCAGAACTATGCGATCGCATAACCTTGCCCGCGATCGCATAGAACAAATACTTGGCCTCTCCAAAACCTTCTATGCGATCGCATTATCCCATTGCGATCGCATAGAGCATTCGTCTGCAGCACACACCAGCAGTTAACAGCATTTCCAAAATGCATGAAATAGCCCGATTGGACCCCCGGATCAAAATCTCACCTATCGTTCGGATTCGCCAAATTTCCAACCTTCGGCATTTCAAGCCTAATTGAGCTACGGACCTCCAAAATACATTCCGAACGCGCTCCCAACCCCGAAATCACCTAACGGAGCTAATGGAACCATCGGATTTCCGTTCCGAGATCGTCTTAACACTGTTCCGTCTACGGACCGTTTTCTAGCTTTAAAGCTCTCGTTTAGGGACTAAGTGTCCCAAAATGCTCCAAATTTCAGAACCGACTCTCCCGGCAACCCACAATAGCAGAAATGAACTTAGGGGAATAGTTAACTTGGGGATTGGGGCGTAATTTTCTAAAACGACCGGTCGGGTCGTTACATCTTCCCACACTTAAAGATTCGTTCGTCCTCGAACGAGCATAGAAAACCTACCTGGAGTAGTGAAAAGATGAGGGTACTGGCTGCGCATATCCTGCTCGGTCTCCCAAGTCGCCTCTTCGACCGGCTGGCCCCGCCACTGAACTTTTACCGAAGCGATGTTCTTTGACCTTAGCTTTCTGACTTGCCTGTCTAGAATGGCTACTGGTTCCTCAACATAAGACAAATCCTTGTCTAGCTGAACGGATGTGAAATCCAACACATGCGACGGGTCACCATGGTATTTCCGGAGCATGGAGACATGAAACACGGGGTGAACTCCGGCTAGGCTGGGAGGTAAGGCCAACTCATAAGCAACCTCCCCAACACGCCTCAAAATCTCAAAAGGGGCAATAAATCTAAGACTCAGCTGAGCACATTAGCCTGATATATCTGAAGATATTCCCTCTTGTTTAAGCAATTAAGTCTTAGAGCCTAATTCCAACATCCGGAATTCTATGTCGGGCTTGTTTTCATCAAGAGATTCACTCAATATTCCTCAAACGCCGTCCTCAAACATGACTGCATAACCTTGCTGGATTCTTACCTTGCAACTCAAAATCCACAAGACCACAATAATATTTTATGATCAAATTAGCCAAAAATTCAACGAATCAGATGCTCCCATCACACCTCATGATCTACATAGGTCTCGTTCCAACCTTTACAATACCGACACGATGGAAGAGATGTGTTGATATCCATAACCAACTACTGAATCAACAATTCATTAGTCCATACTCCTGACAAGATCCATTACCCTGTCCTAAACCAGAGGATGATCATTTCCTCTATAGTATACTTCATATAATCAATTTGCACTGACCCCAAATCACATAATCTCATCTCACCCAGTACGAACTGCTTAGGCGATAAGCCACATCGGACATAATCAAAAGTCCCACAAGATGACACAATGTGCTACTAATCCACTAATACGTACGTGATACAAAGGAAGGCGAAAACTAGATAGAATTATTCAGCTCTCACATAAACATGGGCCTCCTCAGAAAATAGGAAACATAACACATAAAAGCAATTATAGACACCGAAATAGACACCACATTGTTGCGGCGTGCAACCCGATCCCAACAATATGCCCATGGCGGCGTGCCACCCGATCCCAACAATATAACCATGGCGGCGTGCCACCCGATCCCAACAATATAACCATGGCGGCGTGCCACCCGATCCCAACAATATAACCATGGCGGCGTGCCACCCGATCCCAACAATATAACCATGGCGGCGTGCCACCCGATCCCAACAATATAACCATGGCGGCGTGCCACCCGATCCCAACAATATAACCATGGCGGCGTGCCACCCGATCCCAACAATATAACCATGGCGGCGTGCCACCCGATCCCAACAATATAACCATGGCGGCGTGCCACCCGATCCCAACAATATAAAACTCACACAAGGAGTCATATGTCGAGCTGAATAGTTCGTCACATCAAAATACTGACTATCGATCATAAGCACACTAAGGTGCATGATATCAGACACAATGAAACATATAGCGCTATAGGCTACAACTCAAGCACAACTGAGGTGCGATATAAGATCCGAGTCTCAAGAGCCATCATGCTCCTATAACATCACCGCTGAGCGGAACCCTAACACATAAGGAACTTACCAAGCCGTCTCACACTCATACGGCACAATATATCTTACATGAATTAACCAACCGCGAAATAAGACCGCGACTATCCCTTCATAAAGGGCGCATTGCTGGAAGAAACATAATTGGCCTGACGCAAGGCTCACTTCCACATTTAAATCTATCCACCGACCTTAAGTCTATCATGGTCGTGCCAAGATAAGTCAATAGTATTTCACAGGTCTATAACCCAATAAGCAGAGTGCCCTCCAGGCATAAGTTCTCAAATGGATGATATCACCAAACTCCTCATACTTGGTTTAAATTTCTAACCAATCAAGTGACTACAAGTCACACCTATACAATCTTCTTGTGGGTCAAGCTCCCACCATCTTCCGAATAATTAAACGGACTTGCACATTCAGCCCACCGGCTGCACTAACACTGAAAAGCGATCAGGAGTCCCTAACCGGGATGTGAAGCCTTTCTCATAGAACACCGACCTCAAATGATACCGATGCTAATACCCATCTTACTCAAAACACTGACACTCTTTCCCTGCTCCTCCGAGCTCTTTATATCACATTCATTGACCAAATTGTGACCTTAGTCCTTCAAATTTCATACTACTCGCTGCACCCCACGTGCCGATATACGATAGACACAATTTCCATCATAGCTCTAGAACTGACGATAGGCTAATACTTCATCACATAAGACCTTCCATTTAACTCATTTTAGGAGAACTATAGCAACACACGGTGAGTTCTCATAACCGTTGAATATGCCAATCTCTAAGTAGTGGTCCAAGCCACCATAACCCTTTCCGAGATCTGCCTACTCATAACATGCCCTTAACAGAAGAATACTTCAGAATTACATCAATCACTGCGGTCGACAAGTCTCAAATGCACCGCCACAAATCACATGCATAATTCGATCACGTTGCATGAATCGATCATTGACACCAATACGCCAACTCAACTATGGCCGATCAATCTACTTCCTTCCAGGTTATCCTTGATTGCCTTAGAAATGTTAATATCTTCCTTCAATACCTAACTTATTCCAACCGCACTTACCCCGAGTGACCTTAAATCATGAGGCCATGCTATCTCAAGAACGACGACCATTTCATGTCTCTCAAATACTACACCATAAGTCAAAACATCATAGATCGTTTTGTGCCTTTCTTCATAAGTTGCTTCAAAAGCTTGAGCCTTAACTGTACTTATAGACTCAGAATTATCAGGCACCACACTTTACCTCTTGAATTCACTAGGACCGCTACTGAGAACCATCCGGTTCTAACTTGCCCCAGTATGCAACCAACTCTACTGAATTTCTTTATAACATATGAATACCCTCTCGATAAAGCATCCAGCGGAATCACTTCCCGCGAAGTCTGCACATATACGAGGCATAAATCATGAATTTTCCCTCAAGTTTGAACATGAGCCAGTATGGCTAACCATAACATGCATTCAACAATTTATATACTCAAATTACCACTCATGACCCTTTTTCCGTGGTTGCGATAACACAATAATACGCTAGTATCCAGAATTCACATAGGTAATTAACCATGCGACCCAATCGTAAGCGGTGGGACTCTCCCACTTAGCCCGAAGCCACTATTACACGACTCTCGAACACATTAGAACCATTCTCTCAAGTCATTTACTATTATTCAACTGCAACTCACTTGATCCAACGAAGATAACCACCTGTGCTCTATTAGCACTCTAACAAGATAGGGTATGACCTCATTCCAATACAACCAAACATTCATCCCGCTCCATGCACCGATCATTTTTTACCAACGACATCTTAAAACATACTGTGATTCTCACACGCCTACGAATCACCATGTAGCCTTTGTCGAAGCTTTTCCCTGCTGATAATGAAATGTAGAGTTTATTAGGGACACAGGAACATCAAAAGTCCCAACATCATACCATACGAGCCTCAACTCTTGCCCATCCGCAAGTTTTCAAGAACTCTTTGAATAGCACCTAAATACATCGCAAGCCAAATCTGATATGACACATGACCCATAATTTGATCGTTGATAGTGAAATCCTTTCACTTGGCACGAAGCCTTAAGATACATCTTGCTAATCCATGACAATAGCCTTTATCATTTGTACATCTTCCTCATAAGACAACCAAGACATTCGTTTGGTACATGTCCTTCTTAAGATAGTTACACTCTTTCCCCCAGTATCTCTGATGGCTGAATCCTTCGCTAAATAGATATCTCATATGAACCATATAGTCTTTATTACCACTAACTATCTTTAGATCTACATCCACCTTGTGATTCTACCATTACTGTGACGATTAGGCAGTTAAGTAAATATTCTCAAGACCGTACTTATCAACCGAATGTCAGAACCTAGTGCACCCCCATGTGCACAATTGAAGATCTCTCAATTTCTTGCATTATCGATATGGATGACACACTGTAACAATAGTTGAGCAAATTCTTGACTTCCTTGAGATCTCTCTGCAGCGTCGCGAACCGTTGGCGCATACTTGATACCGAGTGCGCAAATTTCAATACACGAGTGGATGCAAAAGAACATATGACATAGGCTTCAACTGAATAAATGACGCACGATAAGGAATTCAAAGAATTGAAGAGTTTCCTAAACAGTTACATAGCCTCTCGTAGATAAATACAGACGTCTCTGTATCGATCAGCGAGACTCTAAGTAATCGGTCTGTGTCCCGTGACTCCTACGAACCTAAAGCTCTGATACCAACTAGTCACAACCCTAGTTCACCAATCGTGAACATGTCATGACGGCACCCAGTCCCCACGACTAGGTAAGCCTAACACATTGCGGAATTTACACGTTTATGAACTTTAAACAAGAAATAGCGGAAGATAATATAAATAGGAATGTAATCTGTGCCGCTTGGCACATACACTCGTCCAACACACTGTGTAAAAATACCACCAAGACCCGGAATCCCACGGGCAACACAGACTAAAAGAGAATATACAACTGAGGCTCTATGTGTAAAGAGTATCTAACAACGAAATGAAGAAAAATGTCAACTAGTAATACTAGAATAGAAGGGAAGCCTCCGGATCCGCGCACGTAGCAGATCATACCTCGAAGTCTCCCAGAAAGCTGCAGAATCACCTAGTACGAGCCTGCTCTGATGTACCTGGATCTGCACAACAAAAGTGTGCAGAAGAGTAGCATGAGTACACCACGGCGGTACTCGGTAAGTGCCAAGCCTAACCTCGATGGAGTAGTGACGAGGAAGGTCAGGGCCCTACTGAGAAACAATAATATAATGATAATAACACTAATAAGCAGTTTAAATGATAATAATTTCCGAAATTAACAACAATAAATGATTACTGCAATCGTCTATAATTAAGCTAACAACAAATAGTCAACTCAATAAAACTAGTCCAGGACCTGTGGGAATCGAACCCACAGTCCCATTGACAGTACCTCTGGGTCTCCGGGAATCGAACCCGCAGCCCATGTCTCAATAAATAATCAATAACTCGGGATCTCCGGGAATCGAACCCGTAGTCCCTACCAATAACTCAGGATCTCGGGAATCGAACCCGTAGTCCCTACCAATAACTCGGGATCTCGGGAATCGAACCCGTAGTCCCTACCAATAACTCAGGATCTCGGGAATCGAACCCGTAGTCCCTACCAATAACTCAGGATCTCGGGAATTGAACCCATAGTCCCTACCAATATCACGCCGGGTCTTTGGGAATTGAACCCACAGCCCTGGGTCTCCGGGAATCGAACCCGCAGTCCACAAGCACAGCCAATAAAGGAATCCACAGAGAGAATAATTATGCTTAACTATAACTTCACCAAAAAATAGTACCAATAATTAACAAGGAGTTCAAATAAGGCAATTAGGCAACTAAACAATTAAGTGCTACCTAATCATGCTCTTCTAACTACTACCGGGTAAAAATATCAAATTAACAGCTAAAGACAGAAATATCGCTCATCGAACATTTTAAATAAAGTACGTGTTCAACAACCAGCGCATGTACACGCCCGTCACCTCGTGTACAAGGCATTTAAACTATCACATAATATCCTAGGGGTGAAAATTCCCCCACACGAGGTTAGACAAGCCACTTACCTCAATTCCGGTACAAAACCGCTAAGGAACAACCCTCTTGCCGCGAATGTCGGCCTCCACAAGTGTAGTATCTGATAAAATCAATAGAATCACGTCAAAATAGGCCAATTGGGCATTACCCAATCAAAATAACTCAAAATTCACCAAAACCCACAAGTTGCCAAAACCCGACTTCCGGTACGCTTATCGAAAAATCATGAAAATATATATATTCGGGTTCCTTATCTCAATACGAGTCCGTGCATATAAAATTTATCGAAATCGGACTCCGTTTGCCCATTCAAATCAAAGATTTTCTAACATTTAGGCCTAGGGCTCAAACCCACCTTTAATCTTCCAATTTCGGTGAAATAATCATGGATTTCATGATAAACCAACGAATTAAGGTCAAGAGACTTACCCCCGATGATCTCCCGATGATATCCCAGCGTTTCCCCTTCAAAATCCTCTCTTGGAGCTCAAAAATGGCGTTTTGCGAATGAGGGTCGCGAGTTGACTGTTCTGGACTTAAATCCACTGCCAGACATTTTTACTCTATGCGATCGCATGAACACTGTTGCGATCGCATAGAACAAATTTTGACCCTCGCCAAACTACTCTATGCGATCGCATAGCCCTTAATGCGATCGCAATGCTCACCAAAATATACCTATGCGATCGCATACCCTGCTCCGCGATCGCATAGGACAAAAGCTGGACCTGGGACCCCTCTTCTCTATACACTATGCGATCGCATAGGACTGTACGCGATCGCAGAGAACAACTTTGCAGAACTATGCGATCGCATAACCTTGCCCGCGATCGCATAGAACAAATACTTGGCCTCTCCAAAACCTTCTATGCGATCGCATTATCCCATTGCGATCGCATAGAGCATTCGTCTGCAACACACACCAGCAGTTATCAGCATTTCCAAAATGCATGAATTAGCCCGATTGGACCCCCGGATCAAAATCTCACCTATCGTTCGGATTCGCCAAATTTCCAACCTTCGGCATTTCAAGCCTAATTGAGCTACGGACCTCCAAAATACATTCCGAACGCGCTCCCAACCCCGAAATCACCTAACGGAGCTAATGGAACCATCGGATTTCCGTTCCGAGATCGTCTTAACACTGTTCCGGCTACGGACCGTTTTCTAGCTTTAAAGCTCTCGTTTAGGGACTAAGTGTCCCAAAATGCTCCAAATTTCAGAACCGACTCTCCCGGCAACCCACAATAGCAGAAATGAACTTAGGGGAATAGTTAACTTGGGGATTGGGGCGTAATTTTCTAAAACGACCGGTCGGGTCGTTACAGGTTGAGGTCCCGGGGGTCTCGGGTGTGTTTCGGATGCCTAACGGGTCATTTTTGAAGATTTTTGTTCATTTGAGCATAAATGTAATGATCTAAAGGTTCATTTTTAGTTCTAGAGATCCAAATTTGATTCTGAGAGTTCCGGAATTTTGATAATGAATTATAGGACTGGTCTGGAAAATTTGGTTTAATTTTATCAATTCGCGATTGGGTTTTTGACACGAAATGCGAGTTAATTGCTTAACGAGTAAATTGAGTATCGAACTGAGTAAATGAGCTCCGAATTCAGTTTGATTGAAGGGTTGTGTTCGTATTATTAATTGTGACTCATAGGAATAAGAATCGCCTAATTCCGAGTTCGTATGACGGAGTTAGAGCCATTTTAGTGAAACAAAAGGTGCTGCAATTTTTCTAGGCAATTTCTGCATTTTGCGTACGTGTGAACAGTGATCTCACTTGCGTGTACAGTATCTTTGTACAATTTACATGAACAGTACAGTATCAACAGTGTCTATGAACAGTGACGTGAACAATGAATGTGAATAATGACATGAACAGTGCATGTGAACAGTGCATGTGAATAGTGACGGACAGAATGTTAAGTTCTGAAAATGAGAATTTCTCCCATTTTCCATTTTTGACGAATTGGAGCTCGTATAAGACGATTTTTGGAGGGACTTTTGGAGAGAACAACGGGGTAAGTGTTCTTAACTCAATTTTGGTTGTATAACTTGAATCTATTACAAGTTTTGGTGTTTAATCTAAGGATTTTTGTTGGAAAAGGGTAGAAAACCCGCTTAGATAGAATCATTGATTTGAAGGTCGATATGATATGGGAATTTAACAAATTTGGTATGGTTTGACTCGAGAGAGTGCGAGGTTTCTGGAAATATAAAATTTTCCCGGTTCCGAGATGTGGGGCCCGAGGGGTATTTTGGTCATTTTACATAATTTCGCGTATTAGCTTAGAATTTAATTGTAGAATAAATTACTCGAATTATTATTTAAAAATGCAATTTAATTGAATAGATTTGAGCCATTTGGAGTCGGATACTCGTGGCAAGAGCGTGTTTTCAAGTTGACGTGCACTTGATCGAGGTAACTGGCTTGTCTAACCTTGTGTAGGGGACTTTGTCCCTTAAGATATGAATTTGGTAATTGAATGCCTTGTGCGTGAGGTGACGAGCGTGTACTTGAGCTAATTGTTGAAAACCCAAATTTTTACTTAAAGATAAAAGTTACTTGAGTTGAGTTCTCTTTCATATTTACTTATTCCTAACTGCTATTATAGCTTGTGCTAGTTTAGAGAAGCATGTTTAGTGGATTTATTTGTCTATTTGCTTAAACTACCTTGTTGCATTCTATGAGACATATTCGGCCAGAATATACTATTATTTGTTATGAGTCGGTAGCTAATTAATATCTTGAGTTGTTGGTTGATTTAAATTGGGACTACGGGACGTCATCCCGGAAATTTCCCCTATACATATTATACAATAAGAATGAGGGTGCGGGATCCTATACATATTATACAATAAGAATGAGGGTGTGGGATACTAAGAGATCTCTGGCACAGAAAAGAATATATTTATTGAGGATACTAGGAGATCCTCCGGATACCAAGAGATCCCAACAATTATTATTGTGGATACTAGGAGATCCCAGAATATTTATTGAGGATACCAGGAGATCCTCGGGATACCAGGAGATCCCAGAATTTATTGTTATGGATACTAAGAGATCCCAAAAATATATTTATTGAGAATACCAAGAGATCCTCGGGATACCAGGAGATCCCCGATGATAAATATCCGGTTGTAGTTTGTACCTCTATTCTTTGATAGTGTTTGTCCATTGTTACTATTTTACTTATTTTTCTTGCCGGATATTTGATGTGATTATACACATATTGTCTTCTCATTATCATATTGGTTATTATATTTTACCTCAGTAGGGCCCCGACCTTCCTCGTCACTACCCAACCGAGGTTAGGCTTGGCACTTACTGATTACCGCCGTGGTGTACTCATGCCCTTCCTGCGCATGTTTTTCATGTGCAGATCCGGGTACTTTCGATCGAGCGCATCATTAGTGACCCCAGGTGCTACATTTGGAGACTTGAGGTATATCTGCCACGTTCGCAGACCGAAGAGTCTCCTTCTACTATATCGTGTAGTTTGCAGTTCCTTTTCATGTATTCAGTTGTTGTAGACTTTTCCGGATATTAGAGCTGTATCTTATGACCCTCTTAGCCTGTGTTGCCCGTGAGTTTCCGGGTCTTTGGGATAGTTTTAGAATGATAAGTGTTGAAGTGTATGTGCTAGGAGGCAATTATGTACATTATTCCTATTAACTAGTTTTGATTGTATTTTTCCGCAATTGTTATTGTTTCCACAAGGTGTTAGGCTTACCTGGTTGCGAAGAGTAGGTGCCGTCATGACATGTTCACAATTGGTAAACTAGGGTCGTGACAAGTTGGTATCTGAGCTATAGGTTCATAGGAGTCACGGGACACAAGGCCGGTTTATTAGAGTCTCGCTGATCGGTATGGAGACGTCTGTACTTATCTACGAGAGGCTATGTAACTGTTTAGGAAAAAAACATTTTTATTTCTTTGAATTCGTTGTCGTACGATATTTTGATCCCAATTCAAATTTCTGACTTCTATTCTCTCACAGATAGTGAGGACACATGCTACTCGAGAGGACCAGGCACCCGCGCCCCTTACTGCCGCCGTCAGAGGCCGGGGCCGGGGTAGAGGCCGTGGACGCGCACGTGGTGCAGCCAGAGCACCCGCGCGAGTTGCCGCTGAGGTACTGCTAGAAAATCCAGCTGGAGTTCAGACACTGATCACTCCTACCGCCACTATTACTCCAGCTGTTCAGGAGGCACTAGTACAGTTTATGAACGCGTATGCTACTTTGTCACACGCAGGGTTACTTCCCCTTTCTGCAGCCACATCCCAGGCCGGGGCAGGAGTGCAGACTCCCACCGCCCGCACTCCTGAGCCTCGAGTTCATGTTCAGCAGGTCCCAGACATCACCCTTATTCGGCCTGTAGTACCAGTTCAACCCAAGGATAGGGCACCTACTTCTGAGGATGAAAAACGGAGGCTGGAGAGATTCAAGAAGTATGATCCTCCGGTTTTCAGCGGATTGGCTACAGATGATGCCTTGGGATTTTTGGAGGATTGTCACCGCATTTTTCGCACTATGGGTATTACTGTCTCGAGTGGGGTTTCTTTTGCAGCTTTCCAACTTCGGGGAGCCGCTTATGATTGGTGGCGTAAATTTGAGTTGGACAGTCCAGACGAGGCTGCTTCTTTGACTTGGGCACGATTTTCAGATATGTTTGAGAGGGAGTTTGTTCCCCAGAGCGTCAGGGGCGCATGGCGCAAGGAGTTTGAGCATTTGCGCCAGGGTGCTATGACCATCTCAGAGTATGCTATACGTTACACTAGGTTGGCTAGACATGCGCCAGCCCTGGTTTCTACTGTTTGCGAGAGGGTTCGCCGATTTATTGAGGGTCTTATTCCATCTATCAGATCTAGCATGGCTCGAGAGTTGGAGATAGATATTTCTTATCAGCAGGTAGTGAGCATTGCTAGAAGGGTAGAGGGTTTTCATACTAGAGATAGGGCAGAAAGAGAGGCCAAGAGGTCCCGAGAGTCGGGTCACTACTCTGGTGCCCGTACTTCAGCAGCCGGTCATTATGGTAGGGGTCATTCTGGTCGCCCTGTTCATTCAGCCTTGCCAGCAGCCGGTAGTACTCTAGCTCCACCAACATCTCAGGAGCCTTATTGTGCACCTCCAGTTTCAAGTATGCCTCCTGCACGTACTTCTAGAGGTCAGTCTAGCGGTGGTGGGCCCGGTCAGTCACAGTCACCGCGCCCTCCCAGAGCTTGCTTTGAGTGCGGGGACACTCGTCATTTGGTGAGGGATTGCCCTAGGCTTGGGACGAGTGAACCTCCACAACATTCTCATCAGCATCGTGCTCGACGAGATTCTCATGCCATTGTTCCAGCTCCAGCTGCTACCCTACCTACCTAGCCAGCCAGTGGCGTAGATCGGGGAGATAGAGGTCGCCCTCGAGGGAGGGGCCGAGCCAGATTTTATGCTATTCCTGATCATGCTGTGGCTATCGTCTCTGATTCTGTTATCACAGGTATTATATTGGTTAGCCACAGAGAGGCATCGGTTCTATTCGATCCCGGCTCTACTTATTCATATGTGTCCTCTTATTTTGCTTCGTATTTGGGTATGCCTCGGGATTCTTTGAGTGCCCCCGTTTATGTTTCTACTCCCGTGGGAGATTCTCTTATTGTGGATAGCGTGTACCGGTCGTGTCTGTTTACTATTCGTGGTTTTGAGACCAGGGCTGATCTATTATTACTCAATATGGTTGACGTTGATATTATTTTGGGCATGTACTGGTTGTCGCCCCATCATGCTATTCTTGATTGTCACGCCAAGACTGTGACGCTGGCTATACTAGGTATTCCACTTATTGAGTGGAGTGGTACATTAGATTATATTCCCAGCAAGGTTATTTCCTTCCTTAAAGCTCAACGTATGGTTGAGAAAGGATGTGCATCTTATTTAGCTTATGTGAGAGATGTCAGTGTTGACACCCCTTCTGTTGATTCAGTTCCAATGGTACGAGATTTTCTCGATGTGTTTCCAGCTGATCTTTCGGGCATGCCTCCCGATAGAGATATTGATTTTGGCATTGATTTGTTGCCAGGTACTCAGCCCATCTCTATTCCTCCATATCGTATGGCTCCTCCTGAATTAAAGGAGTTGACGGATCAGTTGCATGAACTATTGGGTAAGGGTTTTATTCGACCCAGTGTTTCACCTTGGGGTGCTCCTGTATTATTTGTGAAGAAAAATGATGGTTCTATGCGTATGTGTATTTATTATCGCCAGTTGAATAAGGCCACAGTGAAGAACCGCTATCCTTTGCCTCGTATTGATGATCTATTTGACCAACTCCAGGGCGCACGTGTATTTTCTAAGATTGATCTGCGCTCAGGTTATCATCAGTTAAAGATTCGGGAGTCAGATATCCCGAAGACTACCTTCAGGACTCGATATGGTCATTACGAGTTTCTTGTTATGTCATTTGGGCTGACCAACGTCCCAGCAACTTTTATGCATCTGATGCACAGTGTTTTCAGGCCATATCTTGACTCGTTCGTGGTTATCTTCATAGATGATATTCTCGTATATTCCCAGAGTCGGGAAGATCATGCGCAGCACTTGAGGATAGTGCTTCAGACTTTGAGGGAGAAGAGATTATATGCGAAGTTCTCTAAATGTGAGTTCTGGATGAGTTCTGTAGCATTCTTAGGCCACGTGGTGTCGAGTGAGGGCATTCTAGTGGATCCGAGGAAGGTGGAGGCCGTGCAGAGTTGGCCCAGGCCCTCCTCAGCTACTGAGATCCGTAGTTTCCTTAGCTTGGCGGGTTATTACCGTCGCTTCGTAGAGGGGTTTTCATCGATCGCTACCCCTATGACTAGATTGACCCAGAAGGGTGCTCCTTTTTAGTGGACAAATGAGTGTGAGGCGAGCTTTCAAAATCTCAAGATAGCCTTGATTTCAGCACCAATCTTGATATTGCCTACGGGTTCGGGTTCCTATATAGTTTATTGTGATGCCTCACGGGTGGGGCTTGGAGCGGTATTGATGCAGGATGGTAGAGTGATTGCCTACGCATCCCGACAGTTGAAGGTGCATGAAAAGAACTACCCTGTCCACGATCTTGAGTTAGCTGCCATTGTTCACGCCTTGAAAATCTGGCGTCATTATTTGAATGGGGTGCCTTGTGAGATCTACACTGACCATGGGAGCTTGCAGCACTTGCTTAAGCAGAAGGACCTAAATATGCGTCAGAGGAGATGGTTAGAGTTGTTAAAAGATTATGATATTACTATTCTTTATCACTCGGGCAAGGCCAATGTGGTCGCCGATGCTTTGAGTCGCCGGGCGGAGAGTTTGGGGAGTTTGGCATATCTACCGGCCTCAAAGAGACCTATGGCCATGGATGTTCAGGCTTTAGCCAGGCAGTTCGTGAGATTGGAGCTTTCAGAGCCCGGTCGGGTTCTAGCCTATGTGGTTTCTCGGTCTTCCCTATTTGATCGCATCAGGGAGCGGCAGTTGGATGATCCTCATTTGCTTGTCCTTCAGGACAGAGTCCGGCGTGGTGATGCCCGAGATGTTACTATCGGGGATGACGGAGTGTCGAGAATGCAGGGCCGGATTTGTGTGCCCAATGTAGATGATCTTCGAGAGCTGATTATAGTTGAGGCCCATAGCTCACGGTATTCCATCCATCCGGGTGCCGCGAAGATGTATCAGGACTTGAGGCAACACTACTGGTGGAGGCGAATGAAGAAGGATATAGTTAACTACGTGTCTAGATGCCTCAATTGCCAGCAGGTGAAGTATGAGCACCGGCGTCCGGGTGGGTTGCTACAACAGATTGATATCCCAGAGTGGAAGTGGGAGCGTATCACCATGGACTTCGTATCTGGACTCCCACGGACCTTGAAGAAGTTTGATTCTATTTGGGTCATTGTGGATCGACTGACCAAATCCGCTCATTTCATACCTGTGAGCACTACTTATTCATCGGAGCGGTTGGCGGATATTTATATCAGGGAGATCGTCCGGTTGCATGGTATTCCAGTTTCTATCATTTCAGACAAAGGCACACAGTTCACATCGCGGTTCTGGAGAGCCGTGCAACAGGAGCTAGGTACTCGAGTGGAGTTGAGTACGGCATTCCACCTCAGACGGACGGACAGTCCGAGCGCACTATTCAGATTTTGGAGGATATGCTCCGTGCGTGTGTGATTGAGCTTGGGGGGTCATGGGATCATTTCAGGCCACTGGCGGAGTTTGCTTATAACAATAGCTATCAGTCCAGTATCCAGATGTCGTCGTATGAGGCCTTATATGGTAGGAGATGTAGATCTCCGGTGGGTTGGTTTGAGCCGGGCGAGGCTAGATTATTGGGCACAGAGATGGTTCAGGATGCGATGGAGAAAGTTAAAGTGATTCAGGATAGACTCCGTGCAGCTCAATCCAGACAAAAGAGTTACGTGGACAAGAAGGTTCGTGATGTGTCATATATGGTTGGCGAGCGAGTTCTACTTCGGGTCTCGCCTATGAAAGGCATGATGAGGTTTGGAAAGAAAAGGAAGCTGAGTCCGAGATTTATTGGGCCTTTTGAGATCTTGAGGCGAGTTGGGGAGGTTGCTTATGAGCTTGCCTTACCTCCCATCCTGGCCGGCGTTCATCCAGTAATTCATGTCTCGATGCTCCGGAGATATCATGGTGATCTGTCGCACGTGTTGGATTTCGATTCAGTTCAGCTGGACACGGATCTATCCTATGTTGAGGAGCCTGTGGCGATTTTGGACAAGCAGATAAGAAAGTTGAGGTCAAAGGACATTGATTCAGTGAAGGTCCAGTGGCGGGGTCAACCGGTCACAGAGGCGACTTGGGAGACCGAGCAGGACATGCGCAACCAGTACCCCCATCTTTTTGCTACTCCAGGTATGCTTCTTGACCCGCTCGAGGACGAACGTTTGTTTTTGTTGGGGAGAATGTGACGTCCCGGCCCATCGTCATGTGATTTACCGCCCAGTTTTCCTTGTTATATGCTTAATCATGTTTCAATATGTGTACTTGGTGAGTTTGAGTCAATTCGGATCGAGTTTAGTAGGAAATGGGACAATTAGTCTCTTTAATGAAGGAATAGTTTCAAAAAGTCAACTGGACGTTGACCTATGAGTTAGAGGGCTCAGAATTGAATTAGAGTGGTTCGATTAGCTTCGGGGGATGATTTGTGACTTAGGAGTGCGATCGGAATTGAATTTGCAGATCCTGTGTAGAAATAGGCCTTAATTGGCGAAGGTTGAATTTTGGCGAATTCCGGTTGATAGGTGAGATTTTGATCCGGGGGTCGAAATGGAATTTCGAGAGTTCCAGTAGCTTCATTAGGTGATTTTGGATATGTCCGCAAATTTTCACGTCATTCAGACATCGTTTGGTCGGGTTTTTTATTGAATGAGAAATTTGAAAGTATTAGTTTAACTTAGGCTTGAATCCGTCGTGATTTGATGATTTTTGTGTTTATGGATGTGTTTTTAGGATTGGAACAAGTTTGTATGGTGTTTTGGAGTAGGTTTGTATTTTTGGTTGAGGTCTCGGGGGCCTCGGGTGTGTTTCGGATGCCCAACGGGTCATTTTTGAAGATTTTTGTTCATTTGAGCATAAATGTAATGATCTAAAGGTTCATTTTTAGTTCTAGAGATCCAAATTTGATTCTGAGAGTTCCGAAATTTTGATAATGAATTATAGGACTGATCTGGAAAATTTGGTTTAATTTCATCAAGTCGCGATTGGGTTTTTGACGCGAAATGCGAGTTAATTTCTTAACGAGTAAATTGAGTATCGAACTGAGAAAATGAGCTCCGAATTCAGTTTTGATTGAAGGGTTGTGTTCGTATTATTAATTGTGACTCATAGGAACAAGAATCGCCTAATTCCGAGTTCGTATGACGGAGTTAGAGCCATTTTAGTGAAACAAAAGCTGCTGCAATTTTTTTAGGCAATTTCTGCATTTTTCGTACGTGTGAACAGTGATCTCACTTGCGTGTACAGTATCTTTGTACAGTATACATGAACAGTACAGTATCAACAGTGAGGTGAACAGTGCATGTGAACAGTGCATGTGAATAGTGACGGACAGAATGTTAAGTTCTGAAAATGAGAATTTCTCCCATTTTCCATTTTTGACGAATTGGAGCTCGTATAAGGCGATATTTTGAGGGATTTTTGGAGAGAACAACGGGGTAAATGTTCTTAACTCAATTTTGGTTGTATAACTTGAATCTATTACAAGTTTTGGTGTTTAATCTAAGGATTTTTGTTGGAAAAGAGTAGAAAACCCTCTTAGATAGAATCATTGATTTGAAGGTCGAAATGATATGGGACTTTAACAAATTTGGTATGGTTAGACTCGTGAGAGTGCGAGGTTTCTGGAAATATAAAATTTTCCCGGTTCCGAGACGTGGGGCCCGAGGGGTATTTTGGTCATTTTACATAATTTCGCGTATTAGCTTAGAATTTAATTGTAGAATAAATTACTCGAATTATTATTTACAAATGCAATTTAATTGAATAGATTTGAGCCATTTTGAGTCGGATACTCGTGGCAAGAGCGTGTTTTCAAGTTGACGTGTACTTGATCGAGGTAAGTGGCTTGTCTAACCTTGTGTGGGGGACTTTGTCCCTTAAGATATGAATTTGGTAATTGAATGCCTTGTGCGTGAGGTGACGAGCGCGTACTTGAGCGAATTGTTGAAAACCCAAATTTTTACTTAAAGATAAAAGTTACTTGAGTTGAGTTCTCTTTCATATTTACTTATTCCTAACTGCTATTATTGCTTGTGCTAGTTTAGAGAAGCATGTTTAGTGGATTTATTTGTCTATTTGCTTAAACTACCTTGTTGCATTCTATGAGACATATTAGGCCAGAATATACTATTATTTGTTATGAGTCGGTAGCTAATTAATATCTTGAGTTGTTGGTTGATTTAAATTGGGACTACGGGACGGCATCCCGGAAATTTCCCCTATACATATTATACAATAAGAATGAGGGTGCGGGATACTAAGAGATCCCTGGAATAGAAAAGAATATATTTATTGAGGATACTAGGAGATCCTCTGGATACTAAGAGATCCCAGAATATTTATTGAGGATACTAGGAGATCCTCTGGATACCAAGAGATCCCAATTATTATTGTGGATACTAGGAGATCCCAGAATATTTATTGAGGATACCAGGAGATCCTCGGGATACCAGGAGATCCCAGAATTTATTGTTATGGATACAAAGAGATCCTAAAAATATATTTATTGAGAATACCAAGAGATCCTCGGTATACCAGGAGATCCCCGACGATAAATATCCGGTTGTAGTTTGTACCTCTGTTCTTTGATAGTGTTTGTCCGTTGTTACAATTTTACTTATTTTTCTTGCCGAATATTTGCTGTGATTATACACATATTGTCTTCTCATTATCATATTGGTTATTATATTTTACCTCAGTAGGGCCCTGACCTTCCTCGTCACTACCCAACCGAGGAGGTTAGGCTTGGCACTTACTGAGTACCGTCGTGGTGTACTCAGGCCCTTCCTGCGTATGTTTTTCATGTGCAGATCCAGGTACTTTCGATCGAGCGCATCATCGGTGACCCCGGTGCTACATTTGGAGACTTGAGGTATATCTGCCACGTCCGCAGACCGAAGAGTCTCCTTCTACTATATCTTGTAGTTTGCAGTTCCTTTTCATGTATTTAGTTATTGTAGACTTTTCCGGATATTAGAGCTGTATCTTATGACCCTCTTAGCTTGTGTTGCCCGTGAGTTTCCGGGTCTTTGGGATAGTTTTAGAATGATAAGTGTTGAAGTGTATGTGCCAGGAGGCAATTATGTACATTATTCCTATTAACTAGTTTTGATTATATTTTTCCGCAATTGTTATTGTTTCCACAAGGTGTTAGGCTTACCTGGTCACGAAGAGTAGGTGCCGTCATGACATGTTCACAATTGGTAAACTAGGGTCGTGACAGATGGTTGAGCGACCATGCTGAAACCACGGAATCCGGGAGTGCCTAACACCTTGTCACGACCCCAAATCCGGTCGTGATGGCGCCCAGCACACTGTAAGGCCAGCCTGACCAATCAATAACAATAACGGAGCTAGGAGCTCGCTTATCCCATTTAACATATCAAATCATAAAGAAAACACCAGTGGTATATATATAGAAAATGGGGAACCAAGTCTCAATACATACCAACTCCCATAGACCGAAGGGTCAAGAGTCATGAGCCTCGAAAGAACATATATGTAATAAGGTTTATAACAAACTTAGAGCGGAAAGGAAAGACAACAAGATAAGAAATGACAGTAAGAAGGGGAGTCAGGTCCTGCGAACGCTGCAGCTACCTCGACTATCCCGCACTATGCCTCCGAACGGCCACCGAATCAGGTCTGCTGAGAGGTACTTGGATCTGCACACAAGGTGCAGGGAGTAAAATGAGTACTACCAGACTCAGTGGTAATAAACAAGGGTCAGACAGCGTAGATAAGAAATCCACAATAAAGCACAATGTAAAGTTATACCAATACCATGTAACAGTCCAATACCATCAGTAGAGAGCCAACAATGTTAACAAATGTACAATAGCTAGCATAGATAGCTAAATGCAATGCAATGCATGAAATGACCGCTACGGCGCATAGCCCGATCCAATTTGGGTACCCGTGCTCACTGTGGGGGTTCAAACTCCGGAGGGGCTCCTACAGCCCAAGCACAATATTACTGCGGCATGCAGTCCGATCCAACATATACACCGCTGCGGTGCGCAACTCGATCCACTACCAGTCAGCTAATATGCAAATACCACCTCGCAGGCTCAAAAGTAGTTTTGAAACACTATTTTATCATTTTTCAGTTGGAAAACAATAATATCAAGTTCCAGAAATTGGAAATAGCCTGATAACAGAAATAGCTATGGACTGGTAGAACTAGCATGTCAATATCACAAGACAATGATAACGATCCTTGCGGGATCCAATAACTGGCTCACAGTCCACAAGTATACGCAACCATCTGAGAAGGAGGTTCAACGGCTCAGGAGTAGCCAATATCACAATACAATATGCAACCATCCGAGAGAGAGGTTTGACGGCTCAAAGATAGCTTAATATCAAAACACAGTACCAACAGGTCGAACTAAGCCATAGTCCCCAATCACAATCGACCCCGCACTTACAAGAGAGTACGTGTCTCACCGCTATACAACGTCACAAAGTGGTATGCTGGGGTTTCAAACCCGCTGGACATCACCCACATCTATTACTTACCTCAATACAGCGCGACGACTACCCCGTGATGCATTTGCCACGAGAATCAAGCTCCGCACATGTAGAATCTGATCAAATACAGTAAATACACATCAAATTAGACCAATGGAATGATAACCAGTCAAAACAACTCAATTTACCCCAAAATTCACAAAGTTGCCAAAACCCGACTTTCGGTACGCTTTTCGAAAAATTACAGAAGTCACATATTCGTAATCCTCATCTCGATACGAGTCTAGGCATATAAAATTTACCAAAATCGAACTCCATTTGCCCACTCAAATTAGTGTTTTCTTCAATTTTAGGCTTAGGGCTCAAACCCACCTTAAATCTTCCATTTACAGAGAATTAACCAAGGATTTCATGATAAAATGATGTAATTAAGCCACAAAACATACCTCCGACGAACACCCGATGATTTCCCAGTAATCTCCCGTCAATACCTTCTCTTAGAACTCAAAAATTGTGTTTTGGGGTGTGAAACCCGCGACTGGTTCTGTTCTGGTTTTTAATTCACTGCCAGTCCAATTCCTTCATCGCGTTCGCGATGCCTCTCATGCGAACGCGATGGCCTGATCTCTTCCTTCATCGCGAACGCGACATGCAGTCATGCGTCCGCGAATGCCAACTCCCTAATCTCTGGATTTTTACTCTACGCGAATGCGTCCCTGTCCACGCGAACGCGTGGATTCTCTTTTTCCTCTTACGCGAACGCGAGCCTACCCACGTGAACGTGATGCTCACAGCTTTCCTCTTACGCAAACGCATCTCCCAGCAATGTGAACGCGATGCTCAATTTCCTCAGCCTACGCGAACACGGGATCCGCTCTCGCGAACGCGAAGGCTTAAATTATGCCCAGTGATCTGTAATTTACAGCAGACTTTTCATTGCTTCAACATGCCGGATAATGGTCCGGATTTACCCCGAGGCCCACGGGACCCCAACGAAAACCACCAACATACTCCAAAACACGATACGAACTTGTTCCAAGCATAAAAACACCATCCTAAACATCAAAATCACCAATTACACATGGATTCAAGCCTAAGTTTCTTCAAAACTTCCGAAACTAACATTCGATCAAAAACCCGACCAAACGACGTCCGAATGACCTAAAAATTTGCGAACATATCCAAAATCACATAACGAAGCTACAAAAATTGTCGGAATTCCATTCCGACCCCCGGATCAAAATCTCACCTACCGTTCGGATTTCGCCAAAATTCAACATTAGCCAATTCAAGCCTATTTCTACACCGGGCCTCCAAATTCAACTCTGATCGCTCCCCTAAGTCACAAATCACCTCTCGGAACTACCCGAATCATCAGAATCCAATTCCGAGCCCTCAAACTAAATAGTCAACTCCAGGTTGACTTTCTATATTCAAGTTTCCTTCAAAAAGGCTATATGCCTCATTTTCAATCCAATTCACTCCTAACTCACCTGATAGACTCTAACACTGATATAAAAGCATAAAACATATAATTACAACATCAAGAGGTGGTAATTCCCGTGATGACGGGCCAGATCGTCACATTCGCCACAACTTAAGCAAACGCTCGTCCTCGAGCGGACCCAGAGTTGTACTAGAAGCAACCCAATAGCTGAAATTTCACAGACCATCTGAACCATAAACCACGTTACACTTTCTGAAATCATATGCCAAATGATAATCCCATGCCTATACATAGGATACACTCGAATCCACTGCAATAACCCATACTCACTACTCCAGGTGAGATCATATGATGTATCAAAAACCCAATCACTCGAGACGATAGTCTCTAATCATAACAATTCCCCACGAAAACCAAATACTAACTGAAAAAACTTTTTCATTAGATAGAGTCTTATTCCAACACCTTCATATCATGCCCACGGCAACCGAACATGCGATATATCGAACCCATCTCTCAGATCAACCATTCATGAACCCATTTCCCTTTTAATTGATACCATAACAGATTTCAGACCAAAATCTCGGTATTACCTTTCTAACTAACTGAAATCACATATGCTCGCTCTCCATGATGACTCAAATGATCGTTTCGCTTATAACACACCGCACTAGTCACATGACACCTCAAACACCGGCCTAAGCCGCGACGAGCACAACATAGGCTCCAATAGAAATGTCTGAACACACTTAAATCATGACAACTGTCTCCAGCAAAAGAGCTGCATTTCAATTCCTCTGTGCCATCATAACATAGAACTGAGATCGCGTCTCACATCATGGAGTACCTGAATCCTCCTCGAGAGGTCATAACATCACGTGGCCTTGTCACGATTTGTGAGTCTATCCCAACACTATTACGCATGAATCACCACAAGTTACCAATCTCAAAACGGTCAGCCACGCACATATTTAGGTATGAACCCAAGCGATCAATCTCACCCACGGTGAAACAATTAATGTATGCTATCAAATCCTGAAAGGACACAACCGATGTGTCGTTCACCGAGGGATACTCAATACGGACTTTTCCTCAGAAGCCAGGAAGTATTGTATACCAGGTAAAATATAACTAACTCTATTTTCACATTACACTGTTGCGGCGTGCAACCCGCTCCAATGACATACCTGTGGCGGAGTGCCACCCGATCTAGATACCATACTCGTGGCGGCATGCCACCCGATCCAAATAACTGTACTTGTGGCGGCGTGCCACCCGATCCATATAGAACCCTCGTCAAAGAAATACGCGTCGAGTCAAGTTGCTCATTATAGTAAACATATATAGCCTCAAGCTCGGCCACAAAAAATGCATCCGACAAAGTTCCTCAATACCAGAACTAAATCAATGGTAGAAACCTCTGCACTGATATCTGCCACGAAGGCCCAACTAACAAAGCAATACCCACCAGCCATCCGCTGGTCCTGAGGTACAACTACCCCGCTGGAGCATACTCTGATGCACTCAGCTACACAATTGTGTCATACCATCATAGCCCATATCACTTTAGTCTAGACAACTTGACCCATGACAACCAGTCAGCAATCAAGTATCATAATGCGAATTCGTCATATCAAGTTGAGAGAAAGCCACTAGAGCTTCCGATTTCCAATAATCACAAAACGGTGCCGATACACACAATATACAACCACTACATAGGCGGACTAACGAGAACTTCAAGTCTCTAACACATATATAACACATGAATCACTATGCCTGATTCCGTACTTTACCATACGAATACATAACGCACATCAAGCGTCCATTCATACCACAAAAGCCATTCAGGAATTTCACTATGCCATCAACGACTCAATTATTATAGTCGATCTAACAAGAGAATACCACCATACCACTAGATATTATCAGTTTACATTACCTTGTCCTTTTGGACCATATTCCCTGCCAACTCACTAGAATAGCTGTACTATTTTCTTTAATCACCAGAAAGGTCGATTCTTATATCATTTGCAGCTGCTCGCGCTACTCAATAATTTGTAGTGACTCCCCATATATTATGAACTGATCTTAAAACCTTGAATATGCCATTATCAACTTTTCATCACACATCGCATATGCCACACCACACTAAGATAGCATGGAAATTCATATTCCTTTACTACGCCGCTAACATCGGTGCACTCAGTAGTCAAGGACTTTCATGATACCATATAGAGAAAACTCATTACACATTCCAAGCTTTACATACCAACAGGAAATACACTCATTTTTAAACCACGTTAAAACACATCATAAACTCTTTCTCCCAATTACATTGCATAACTTAAACTGCCGGGACTGAGTCCTTATACCCATATCGAGTTACACAACTGCCAACACTCAAGAGCTTTGTTGCTCAATATCTGTAAGACTCATTACTTCAAACACATACCAGGAATTAATCGTATTCCTTATCATACCGCTTCGGTTTATTAACAAGTTGTTCCATGGACCCAGTTTCCTTTCTGATTCATCTTTAATTTAATATTAGCCATTACTGTAGCACTATAATACATCAATTCATGTTACCACATGAGAGTCGTACATAAGACCACACCGTCTAAGACCCACAGGCCACTGAATACTCTCTCAATGTTTCCCAGAAGGATCACATTCTACAATACATTATTTTGAAGAACTTCCTGTGATTTGAATTCGTTATCATTACCTTCCAATACGGTTACATAAAATCCCATCATTCACACAATATAACACAAGTCTTGATCTTTTCTAACGAAACCACCGTCTTTAGCCACATGCACAATCTTAAGACACCTGACTGTTACAAGTAAAATCTTGAACACCGTAAAACAATTCTCGGGCGTCATTCACCCTTATTCAGCTATAATGCAACTGTTTTATTAAACAGAACAACTCGTGCCTTACTAGAACTCTGACACCGCAGAACATGATTACATACAGATACAATTAGCTATCTTTCTTTTCTATACACCGAACATTCTTTACCACATAAGTTCAAAACGTCCTAGTATTTCTTCACATCTACGAAGCACCATAACCTTTATCAAGATTTTCCATCATACCTAGAGACAGAACCAACATAGCAGACAATAATGCTATCAATTAATCAATAACAACCTCCCCAACTTGGCTTGGAGCCATACATCTAAGCATTTTTAGCCGCTCGTAGCATTCTTACTCAAATGATGCCACAATATTCTAGTTAGATTAAACTCGAGTCATTTACAAGCTTCGGCGGAGAATTGAATCATCAGACATCTTCACTCTTTTGCAATTCTTGTATTCATTCACATACAACAGTTAAGCCCATTCTTTAGGTGAAAAAATCTTTCCTAAGTCCCATATTTTTCAAAATTTTTGATAGAGTTTCCTTTGTAATTTGGCGTATCCACCTGCCAGAGAATCACCAAAACCATCCTAACAATACATTCACAACTCGACAAGACATCACAATGCATATCAACAACATTAGTCTCAATACTACACAAATCATATTATCATAATTGTTACATGAACAGGCGTTGTACATGCTCGAATCATAACACATATAAAATACCTTTCAATTACACATGAGGATCAACCCACATACATCTTCTCAATTTAGCATTTCAGCACAATACCTTCCACCAGGATACACATAGCATAATCACTTTAGTCTTCCTGAGTTTGAACTCGTTCCACTACACATAAGGCACTTTACCCTCCAATTAAGAGATATGGTAAATATTCACCACGCCCATAGCTCGGGGCTACACAACAGATTAGATAAGAGTCGAACAATTAACAGATCATCCTTTAGTAAGCCTCCCTAATACTCTACAGATCGACACAAGGCCCCAAACATGGCTACTAGCCCAAATACATAGATATAAGTCCAGTCTCAGTCATTATACACAGTAATCTATTAATTGGGAAAGATCGAGTACAAATCCCCAGTCACAATACCACCACGATCGTCACATGACGCTTGTTCCATCTCAGCACAGCGCTGTATAGTGCAACTACGGGGTTTCTAGCCCTCAATACATTATCTATTGCCACCACTCACAAAATCAGCACCTCGATGCTCAAGTCATAAACAAGGTTCAGCCTCAAGTCCTCCCGATTGGCCAAACACGATCTCACAGAGATTATATCTCGCCCCACGATCGGGGAATCACAAGCCATAAGTCAACTATATTACTGAGCGCTCGATGCGTACACAGACGTGTGGAAGGAATTTCAAAATTATAGCTCAAGCTGAATCAAGTGCGCACGATAAGAATTCCAAGAAATGTGAAGTGTTTCCTAAAGGTTCGCAGCCTCCCGAGGATAAGTACAGGGGTCCCCGTACCGATCCATAAGACTCTACTAACCGGCTCAAGACTCATGAGGCCTTGTAAACCTAGGCTCTGATACCAACTTGTCACGACCCCAAATCCGGTCGTGATGGCGCCAGCACACTGCTAGGCCAGCCTGACCAATCAATAACAATAACGGAGCTAGGAGCTCGCCTTATCCCATTTAATATATCAAATCATAAAGAAAACAACAGTGGTATATATATAGAAAACGGGGAACCAAGTCCCAATACATACCAACTCCCATAGACCGAAGGGTCAAGAGTCATGAGCCTCTAAAGAACATATATGTAATAAGGTTTATAACAAACTCAAAACGGAAAGGAAAGACAACAAGATAAGAAATGACAGTAAGAAGGGGAGTCAGGTCCTGCGAACGCTGCAGCTACCTCGACTATCCCGCACTATGCCTCCGAACGGCCACCGAATCAGGTCTGCTGAGAGGTACTTGGATCTGCACACAAGGTACAAGGAGTAAAATGTGTACTGCCAGACTCAGTGGTAATAAACAAGGGTAAGACAGCGTAGATAAGAAATCCACAGTAAATCACAATGTAAAGCTATACCAATACCCTGTAACAGTCCAATACCAGCAGTAGAGAGCCAACAATATTAACAACATGTACAACAGCTAGCAGATGTAGCTAAATGCAATGCAATGCATGAAATGACCGCTACGACGCGTAGCCCGATCCAATTTGGGTACCCGTGCTCACTGTGGGAGTTCAGACTCCGGAGGGGCTCCTACAGCCCAAGCACAATATTACTGCGGTGTGCAGTCCGATCCAACATATACACCGCTGCGGCGCGCAGCCCAATCCACTACCAGTCAGCTAATATGCAAATACAGCCTCGCAAGCTCAAAAGTAGTTTTGAAAAACTCTTTTATCATTTTTCAGTTGGAAAACAGTAATATCAAGTTCCAGAGATTGGAAATAGCATGATAACAGAAATAGCTACGGACTGGTAGAACTAACATGTCAATATCACAAGACAATGATAACGATCCTCGCGGGATCCAATAACTGGCTCACGGCCCACAAGTATACTCAACCATCCGAGAAGGAGGTTCAACGACTCAGGAGTAGCCAATATCACAATACAATATGCAACCATCCAAGAGGGAGGTTTGACGACTCAAGGATAGCCTAATATCAAAACACAGTACGAACAGGTCGGACTAAGCCATAGTCCCCAATCAAAATCGACCCCGCACTCACAAGAGAGTACGTGTCTCGCCGCTATACAGGGTCACAAAGTGGTATACCGGGGTTTCGAACACGCTGGTCATCACCCACATCTATTACTCACCTCAATACAGCATGACGACTACTCCGCGATGCCTTTGCCACGAGAATCAAGCTCCGCACACATAGAATCTGATCAAATACAGTAAATATACATCAAATTAGACCAATGGAACGATACCCAGTCAAAACAACTCAATTTACCCCGAAATTCACAAAGTTGCCAAAACCCGACATTTGGTACGCTTTTCGAAAAATTACAAAAGTCACATATTCGGAATCCTCATCTCGATACGAGTCTAGGCATATAAAATTTACCAAAATCGGACTCCATTTGCCCACTCAAATCAGTGTTTTTCTTCAATTTTAGGTCTAGGGCTCAAACCCACCTTAAATCTTCCATTTACAGAGAATTAACCAAGGATTTCATGATAAAATGATGTAATTAAGCCACAAAACATACCTCCGACAAACACCCGATGATTTCCTAGAAATCTGCCATCAATACCTTCTCTTAGAACTCAAAAATTGTGTTTTGGGGTGTGAAACCCGCGACTGGTTCTATTCTGGTTTTTAATTCACTGCCAGTCCAATTCCTTCATCGCGTTCGCTATGCCCCTCACGCGAATGCGATGGCCTGATCTCTTCCTTCATCGCGAACGTGACATGCAGTCATGCGTCAGCGAATGCTAACTTCCCAATCTCCGGATTTTTACTCTACGCGAATGCGTGGATTCTCATTTTCCTCTTACGCGAACGCGAGCCTACCCACGCGAACGCGATGCTCACAACTTTCCTCTTACGCGAACGCATCTCCCAGCAATGCGAAAGCGATGCTCAATTTCCTCAGCCTATGCAAACGCGAGACCCGCCCTCGCGAACGCGAAGGCTTAAATTATGCCCAATGATCTGCAATTTACAGCAGACTTTTCATTGCTTCAAAATGCCGGATGATGGTCCGGATTCACCCCGAGGCCCCCGAGACCCCAACGAAAACCACCAACATACTCCAAAACACGATACAAACTTGTTCCAAGCATAAAAACACCATCCTAAACATCAAAATCACCAATTACACACGGATTCAAGCCTAAGTTTCTTCAAAACTTCCGAAACTAACATTCGATCAAAAACCCGACCAAACTACGTCCGAATGACCTAAAAATTTGCGAACATATCCAAAATCACATAACGAAGCTACAAAAATTGTCGGAATTCCATTCTGACCCCCGGATCAAAATCTCACCTACCGTTCGGATTTCACCAAAATTCAACCTTAGCCAATTCAAGCCTATTTCTACATCGGGCCTTCAAATTCAATTCTGATCGCTCCCCAAATCACAAATCACCTCCCAGAACTACCCGAATCATCAGAATCCGATTCCGAACCCTCTAACTAAATATTCAACTCCAGGTTGACTTTCTATATTCAAGTTTCCTTCAAAAAGGCTATATGCCTCATTTTCAATCCAATTCACTCCTAACTCATCCGATAGACTCTAAAACTGATATAAAATCACAAAACATATAATTACAACATAACGGGGTGGTAATTCCCGTGACAACGGGCCGGGTCGTCACACACCTTCTCTCGGGTTAACGAATTCCTTATCCAGGTTTTTATTTCGCGGACTGTAATACAGAATCAATTTCGTCGGCTTTGGGATTAATCGGTGACTTGGAACACCATTATCTTCCCAAGTGGCGACTCTGAAAATTAAATAAAATCCCGAACCGATTGTCCTTTATTTGGAAAAACTCCTTCCTCTTTGTTATTATATCCTTCTCGGGTATTTGAACATTAAGGTATACCCAACGTATCTCTTTTTAAAAGGATCGGAGTGGTAGTAAACAGGGAGGTGTGATAGACCCAAGATCAAACAAAATAGAAGCATCTCTGTGACAAGCTGAAATGATACATGTAATCACTGCATATGAAGCAACAATGCCCCTCCTATCAGGAAGTGCATAGAAATGTGCTTGACCAACACTCGATCGCTCCTCACTCCTGGGGCGACCTCTAGAAGACTGACCTCCACCCCTACTAGCCTTGGATAGTGCTGAAGAGGAGGGCTGATCCCTCTGCTGAGACCTATCCCTGCGAAGTCGAGGACACTGCCTCCTAATGTGGCCAAACTCGCCACACTTGAAACAACTATCTGGCACTGGAGAATGGGACTGAAGAGAACCCCTCGCCGTAGATGAACCCTGGGCCGAAGAAAAAGGTGCAGAACTCTGAGTTGGAGGTCTCTAAGTGAAGACTGGCCCTACTGAAATCCCTGATGGCCATGGCTAGAAGAAGCTCCACTATGGTCTGGGCGACCTGACTGAGGAGGTCTAGATGAACGACCTCTGCCCTAATAAAACTATCCCCTAGATGGAGCACCACTAAAACTGCCAGAACCTCGAGGCCTCTTGTCCTCCCTCTCCTCTCGCTCACGGTGATGATCTGCCTCAATAGAGCATGCCATATGAACAACCTGCACGAAAGATGCTGCCAATACTCTCTCCCTGGTCATCAAGATAGGAATAGAATAGTTGAGGCCATCAATGAACCTCCTGGTCCTCTCCCGATCTGTCGGGATCATCCAAGTAGCATGCCTGGCCAACTGAGTATACCTCAACTCATATTGAGTCACTATCATATCACCATGTACTAGCCACTCAAACTGGCGACGTAGCTCCTCTCGTCGGGACTGTGGCACATACTTTTCTAAAAAGAGAGTGGAAAACTGCTGCCAAGTTAGGGGTGCTGCCCCTGTAGGCTTACGCCTCTTAAACTCCCCACAACAAATGAATGTTGGACCTAAAAACTGGAATGTAGTAAAAGAAACATTGCTGGACTCAAGAATCTCCGATGTACGCAACATCCTTTAACACTTTTCTAAGAATCCCTGGGCATCCTCGCCCTCAGTACCACTGAATGAAGGTGGTTGAATTCTACCAAATCTCTCCAATTGATGCTGCTCATCGTCAGGCATTACCGGTACAACATACTCTTGGTCTGGCACAACTGGCGCAACTGGAACAACCAGTGCAACTGCCTGAGCTTGGACTGCCTCTGTTGTCTGAAGTCCCTACACAACCTGCTCTGGTGTGCAAGCTGCGATGGTCTGATGATCATCCCCGGTCTAACATATCGCTGTTGTAGTAGTAACTGAAACTACCCGAGCTAACCCAATACAAATTGATAATATCTGGGCCAAAGTCTCCTGAAGGCCAGGAATAACAATAGGCACTGCCGGTGCTGAGCGGGTACTGCTGGAGCCTCAGTCACTCGGGGCTGATCCTAGATAGGGGCAACAGGTGGGTCTACTGGCACTGCCCCTGCCACTCTACTACGACCATGACCACGACCGCGACCACATCCTCTTTCTGGTTGCAATGGTGGTCGTCCACATCGTCCTGTAGCACAATTCCTCACCATCTATGAGAGAATAGAATACAGAAATTTAGTTCTCGGAATAACAAAATTGAACGACATAGTTCAAGAAATGTGAAGTGTTTCCTAAAAGTCTGCAGCCTCCCGAGGATAAATATACACGTCTCCGTACCAATCCGCGAGACACTACTAACCGACTCAAGACTCATGAGGCCTAGTAACCTAGGCTCTGATACCAACTTGTCACGACCCCAAAACCCGGTCGTGATGGCGCCCAGCACATTGTTACGCCAACCCGACTAATCTCACATAATACCGAGCTAGCGGCTCATACTTTACTTCAAAAGCAGTGTTTAACAATAATAGAAATACGATGTGTTAGCATAAGTTGTAAAATAACCCCAACACAATGTAATATCTCCCACAGATCTGGAGTCATAAGCCATGAGCCTCTACCAAGAATACAATAGTGATACTGAAATACAACTGTATATGACAAATACGGAAAAATATATAAAAGATAAATGATAGAAGGGAATGTCAGGTCCTGCGAATGCTAGCAGCTACCTCGACAGTTCGAATAAGCTCTCTCCGAGCAGCTGGGGAGTCAACCCTGCTGTGATGTACCAAGATCTGCACACAAAGTGTAGGGAGTAGTGTGAGTACTTCCAACTCAGTGGTAATAAGTATGGATAAAGACAGTGAAGATAAGAATACCCAATATTGCACTAAGCAAGGCAATACAATAATCTCCTTTTGCCATTTTTAATAGTATAATTCTTAGAATCAGCAATAATAGCTAAACAATACAACAAGTATATTTAAATGCAATGCAAATGCATGAACATGATCTCTACAGTGCGTAGCCCGATCCATTTGGGTACCCGCACTCACTGTGGGATTTTAGACTTCGGAGGGGCTCCTACAGTACAAGTGCAATATCAATGATATGCTGCAACGCGTAGCCCGATCCACTATTAGTCCAGCTACATGCAATGCAAGCCTCACAGGCACAGAAAATATCATTTGAAATCTCTTTTTATCAATAACAGTGGAAAATAGTGTTCCAAATTATCACAGTTTGGAAAACCTTTTTAGACAGTGTTTAGCTCAGGACTAATATCAGAATAACATGCTATAATCACAAAAGCTATGATAATGATCCTCACGGGATCCAGATAACTGGCTCACAGCCCAAAAATATCCACAACTATCCGAGTAGGAGGTTTACCGGCTCATTTATAGCCAATATCACAGTATAATATTACACAGTCGGACTAAGCCATAGTCCCCAATCACAATCAACCCAGAACTCACAGCATAGTATGTGTCTCATCTCAATACAGCATCACATAGTGATATACCGGGGTTCCAAACCCTCAAGTCATCACCCATACCCATTACTCACCTCGACTCGGCTCGAAACTAGCTCGAAATGCCCTTGGCACGATAATCGGCCTCCACGGGTGCAGAATCTGATCAAACCAATAGGAATACATCAAAATAGGCTAAAGGAACATAACCCACTCGAAATAACTCGAATTACACCCAAAAATACGAAGTTGCCAAAACCTGACCCTGGGACCCGCTTCTCGAAAAATTACAAAAGTCACATTTTTAGAATCTTTATGTCGCCACGAGTCCATACTTATAAAGTTTATCAAAATCGGACTCTGTTTGGCCATTCAAATCATTGATTTTCTATAACCCAGACTTAGAGCAAAAATTCCCCATTGATACACCTTAAATCCTCCAATTTTCAGTGATATAGATGAAGATTAAACGATAAAATCACGTAATTAGACAATAAAACTTACCTCCAATAGAAATATAGGTGAAATCTCTTAATCCCACGTTCCCTAGCTTCAAAACTTGCCCAACAATGGTGAAATAATGAAAACCCTCTCGGATGAAATGTTACTTATCAGTTCTGCCCGACCAACAATTTTTTCATCGCGTTCGCGGCATAGCCCACGCGAACGCGATGGGCAAAATTTTAATAACTTAAAAATCCTTCTACGGGAATGCGTCTAACAGCTCGCGATCACGATGCACAAAACCCTGGACTCACGCGAACGCATTACTACCCCTCGCAATCGCGTACAAGCAAACATATTGACTTTTAATTTCTTCTTCGCGAACGCGGCATTACCCTCGCGAACGCGTACCTCAGCCTCAATTCTCTATGTGTTCGCATCACAGCCTTCGTGAACGCGTAGGCCAAAAATCCAGACTGTCTTTTCCTTCTACGCGTTCGCGTTCATCACCACGCGAACGCGATGAGTTATTTTTCTGCAATTTTACACTAGCAAATCAGACCTGTTCAACATTACGAAATGGTCCCTTTGACCCCCGAAATCAACCCCGAGGCCCTCGGGACATCAACCAAAACCATCAACCTACTCCAAATCACGATACGAATTTGTTCCAATCATAAAGACACATCATTAAACACAAAAATAAGCAAATCGTGGCGGATTCAAGACTAAGTTTCAACCAAAACTTGCGAAACCCACATTCTAACAAAAACCCGACCAAGCGATGTTCGAATGACCTAAAAATTTGCAGACATATCCAAAATCACCTAGAGAAGCTACTGTAAGTGTCGGAACTTCAAAATCTCACCTATCGATCGGATTTCGCCAAAATTCTAACTTAGCCAATTCAAGCCTATTTCTACACCGAACCTCCACATTCCATTCCGAGCACTGCCTTAAGTCACAAATCACCTCCCAAAGCTAACCGCATCATCGAAATTCGATTCCGAGCCCTCTAACCACATAGTCAACTTCAGGTTGACTTTTCAGAAACAAGCTTTACTCAAAAAGGCTATATGCCTTATTTTCAACCAGAATCAATCCAAATTCACCCGATAGACTCTAACACAAATATAGAAATATGAAATAACATAATGAGGGGATAACATAGTGGTAACTATCATGATGATGGGCCGAGTCGTTACACATCTCCATTGCTTGTAGAATTGTTAACACGGGAGCAGGGTCTTAAAATGCATTGGAGATGTCTTTTCCATCGACAGAAATGATTAAAATACTTAATGAGGATAATTGTTGCGACCCGCCAGATTTTTCCAACATTTTCCCACCTAAATTCGAAATCTGCCATAAGAGACAAATTCAAATAAGGCAATGATCATCTTTAGCATGCCAACAGCTTTTTGGAGCATACCTTCCCACTTTTCAAAAATTGCCAGCGTTTCCTAGCATGCCTGCCAGCTTTTACAGCATGCTAGACAACATTATTTGCTTGTATTTTCCTCGTTGTAGCAGCTATAGTTGTATATAGATGTACAAGCCCTTAATAGAAGGCATCTCATATACTTGTAAAGTCTCTTACTATCTTGAATATAACAGAAAATTGGCCTTGGCCTGAAAACATTGTGTGTCTTTTCCCTTCATCTTAATTCCAGTCTTGTGTGTGTTGTGTTTGCCATCGTTAACACGTTTTAGTGTTGATCCTTAACGTGGACTGAAACTAGGCTGTAGCACTTTGGCTAAGCTAGTTGTCCTCACGGAACTTGCAGAAAATTAGTCTCGTGACAATTGGTATCAGAGCCTTGGCAGCAGGAACATGGCAAACGGCGGAGAGGATGTTGGTCTTGGCAACAATCGTGACAGAGACGAGGCAAAAGAAAAGCAGAAATGGAAGCACAGAGGGACCAGCAAGCGGCGAGATCCTGCCCTAGGCACAACATGTGAGGATGTAGTTTATGAAGAACCCCCACAAGAGGTTTGCCATGGCAGAGATGCGTCTGTTTCAGGCCATGGAAACATAGACCCAACCGAGGCTGGTTTAGCTTCTTTAATCCATCGCATTGAGATTGTTGAAGGCACCTTTGCTTCACTTGAGTCCACTGCCTTGGAGGAGATTAGTGATGTCAAGGAAGCAGTAGATATGCTGACCGAGAAGCACAGGGACGGGCTAACCAACCTGGAGCTCAAGCTGACCGAGGTTGTTTCATTGTTGCATGGACAGATTGAGGCTCTCAAGCAACAACTGGATGCAGCTAGACTTGACGGTGGCGCTGGTCAGGTATTAATTCGTGAAACCAAGATCGAGGGCCCTAAACTCAAAGAATTTAGGGGCGAAAGAAATGCTCAAGACGTGGAGAACTTCATTTGGAAGTTGGAGGACTACTTTGAGCACTTAAATCTTATTGATGAGGCTGCCAAAATCTGGGCAGCAACCATGTACTTAGCCGACACCGCCATGCTTTGGTGGCGAAGGAAGAAAGCCGATATAAAGAAGGGAACTTGCTCCATCCAAACTTGGGAGCAGTTCAAGACCGAGATTAAGCGGCAGTTTTACCCACAAAACATCGTCAATGAGGCTCGATGGAGGTTGAGGGAGTTGAAACAAATAACTTCCATTCGTGAATATGTGAAAGAATTCACCAAGCTAATTCTGTAAATTCCCAACATGTCTAGCGATGACTTGTTGTTTTATTTCATGGATGGCCTACAAAATTTGGCCAAACAAGAGTTGCAGCGACGCCACGTCAATGACGTCGATGAAGCTATTGCTGTTGCCGAGTCCTTAACAGATTTTAGGACGGAGGCCACCAAAGAAAAGGACAACAGGAGCAAGCCCACCAAACCTGGAGGAGACCGTGCATACCGTGATAAAGGCAAGCAAGCTACTGCACCAGGTCGTGACTTCAGAGGAGAAGGCAACGGAAATGCTCATTGGCATGACCGATATAATGAGAAGAAGAAGGCAAATGGTCCTCGCAATGGCTGCTATCTTTGCAAGGACCCTGGTCATGGCTACAAAGATTGTCCTTCTTTGGGCAAGCTTAGCACCCTAATAGCAGCTGAATGAAGGCAAGCAGGTGGTACTACACCAGCAGGTGCCCAAACAGGTGACGAAGCTGCTCAGGGAAGGCAGGATGTGGCTCATCTTGGCCACATTATGCTTAGTGCATTGCTGACCAAAGAGCCAGCCTTGGAGCAGGCTGTTCGAGACAAGCCTGACCTTGCTCAAATGGGTCAGACTTTCCTTGGTGCTATGATGAGCAAGGAGCCAAGGTTGAAATAGAAGGGGTCACTGTTCGTAGAGGCGAAACATAATGGACAGCCTGTCCGTATCATGGTAGATACCAGGGCAACCCACAATTTTGTGACTGAAGCAAAGGCTAAGTCACTTGGCCTTGTTTTTGATCCCAGCAGTTCTTTGTTAAAAATAGTCAATGCCGACCTCACGAACGTAAATGGAGTTACTCGCAATGTGCAGCTCAATTTAGGGGCTTGGCAGGGAGGAGTGAACTTCTTTGTCGCTCCCATGGATGTGTTTGATATCGTGTTGGGGTTAGACTATTGGGATGCAGTCATGGCATTCATTTCCCCTAGCCTTAACCAAATTTATATTTGGGATCAAAGTGGTCATTGTGTTGTACCTACTGTTCGGGTGCCACAATCTGTGGGTCAATTATCCGCGATGCAAATCTTGAAGGGCTTCAAGAGAGGAGAAACTACATTCTTGGCAGCTATTTCAGAAGTTAATGAGGGCAAGATTAATGAGGTCTTGCCTCCTTGTGTGCAGCAGGTTCTTGAAGAGAACGCGGATGTTATGCCCGAAGAACTTCCCAAACGTTTGCCACCACGTAGGGAAGTGGATCATCAGATTGAGTTGATTCCGGGAGCCAAGCCACCCGCCATGAGTCCGTATCGCATGGAACCTCTAGAATTGGAGGAATTGAGGAAGCAACTAAAGGAGCTGCTTGAAGCGGGACATGTTAGGCCTTCGAAGGCACCATTCGGAGCACCAGTTTTGTTCCAAAAGAAGCAAGACGGATCCTTGCGGCTATGCATAGATTACCGAGCCCTCAACAAAGTCACGGTAAAGAACAAATATCCCATCCCCTTAATTGTAGATTTATTTGATCGCCTTGGCCAGGACAAGGTCTTTTCCAAGCTGGATTTATGGAAGGGATACTATCAAGTTCGCATAGCCGAGGGAGACGAGCCAAAGACAACCTGTGTTACTCGCTATAGGGCTTTTGAGTGGATAGTTATGCCATTCGTCTTGACCAACGCACCCGCAACATTCTGTACTTTGATGAACAAGCTATTCCATCCTTACTTGGATCAGTTTGTTGTCATCTACCTTGATGGCATTGTGATATATAGCAGCTGTATGGAGGAACACCTTGCTCATCTCCGGAAAGTTTTCCAGATTCTAGGGGAAAACAATCTGTTTGTGAAGAAGGAGAAGTGCTCGTTCGCTCAAACCCAAGTGCAATTTCTAGGGCATACGATCGTGCAGGGGCAGATTCGTATGGAGAGCAACAAAGTCGTAGCAATCAGGGATTGGGAAGTCCCAACCAAGGTAACTGAATTACGATCTTTTCTAGGCCTTGCCAACTATTATCGGCAGTTCATTTTTGGCTATTCAGCCCTTGCCACCCCGCTCACTGATTTGTTGAAAAAGGACCGCTCTAGGGAGTGGTCAGATTTGTGTCAAAACGCCTTTGAGAGGCTTAAATCTGCCATTACGGAGAAGCCTGTTTTGGCGTTGCCCGACTTCTCTAAAGTCTTTGAAGTACAGACGGATGCTTCAGATTTTACTATTGGGGGAGTCCTTATGCAAGAAGGTCATCCAGTAGCATTTGAAAGCCGAAAGTTGAATGATGCTGAGCACCGGTATACTGTCCAGGAAAAGGAGATGACGGCTGTGGTTCATTGTCTTAGAACCTGGCGCCATTATCTATTGGGAGCTCACTTTCTTGTCAAAACGGATAATGTGGCGACAAGCTATTTTCAAACTCAAAAGAAATTGTCACCCAAGCAAGCTCGGTGGCAGGATTTCTTGGCCGAATTTGATTAAACATTGGAGTACAAACCCGGCAAGGCTAATATTGTTGCCGATGCCTTGAGTCGGAAGGCTGTACTAGCAACTATTGTTGGTACAACCAGCTGTGATATTCTTGGTGCAATCAAGCAAGGAATGCAACATGACCCGGTGGCAAAACAACTTCTTGACTTGGCCAGCCAAGGCAAGACAAAGAAGTTCTGGGCCGAACATGGAATTCTTTAAACTACCGGCAGACGCGTCTTTGTTCCTAAATGGGGGAACCTTAGGCGCACTTTGATCAAGGAGGGGCATGACACTGCCTGGGAAGGACATCCAGGGCAAAAACGCACCTTGGCATTTCTAGAATCAGCTTACTATTGGCCACATATGAGGGACGATGTTGAAGTATACGCCCGGACTTGTCTTGTTTTGCCAACGAGATAAAGTGGAGCACAAAGTACCAGGAGGCTTGCTTGAACCATTACCAGTAGAGGAGAGACCATGGGATAGCGTCATCATGGACATCATTACATGCTTGCCTGACTTAGAAGGCTTTGGCACTATCATGGTTGTCATTGATCAATTTTCCAAGTATGCAACTTTCACTGCAGCAACTACAAATTGCAAAACTAAGGAGGCAGCACAATTATTTCTTAGGGACGTGGTCAAGCATTGGGGCATTCCGAAGCACATCATCAGTGATAGTGTTCCCCGATTCACTAGAGCTTTCTGGAGGGAATTATTCTATTTGGTGGGGTCTGAACTACACTTTTCCACCAGCTTTCACCCACAAACGGATGGGCAAACTGAGAGGGCTAATGCCCTCCTTGAGCTATACTTGAGGCACTTTGTGAGTGCAAACCAGAAAGATTGGGCAAAGCTGCTCGCCATCGCCCAATTCTCATACAACCTGCAGCGTAGTGAGTCTACCAGAAGGAGTCCATTCGAGCTTGCAACGGGGCAGCAACCTAACACCCCTCAATCCTTACCAGTAAATTCAGAATTAAGGAACCCAGGGGCATTCCAAATGGCGAAGGCTTGGGAAGAGCAGGTAGATATAGCCAGGTCCTACTTGAACAAAGCAGCCCTAAAAATGAAGAAGTTTGTTGATCGGAAGCGCAGACCGGTGCACTTTCGGATTGGCGACAAAGTAATGGTCAAGCTCAACCCGCGCCAATTCAAGTCATTGAGAGGCGTCAATCAGAACTTAATCAGACGCTATGAGGGGCCATTCGAAATCCTTGCCAAGGTTGGTAAGGTATCCTTCAAGCTGGACATGCCTAGCCATTTGAAGATACATCATGTCTTTCATGCTAGCCAGCTTAAACCTTACCACGAAGATAAGGAGGATGCGGGGAGGGGGCAATCTAGCCGGGCCCAAATATTCATTACCCCTTCCGCCATTGACAAGAAGGTGGAGGCCATTATCGATCATCAACTGATTCGGGGCAAAGGTTGGGGCAATTCAACTGCCCAATTTCTTGTTCACTGGAAGGGACAGCCGCCCGAAGAGGCCACATGGGAAAGATATGAGGATCTTTGGCAATTCAAAGATCAAATTCACGAATTCTTGAATCTCTGTGGCGCCGCGGTCGTCGCCAATTCAAGTGGAGGAGAGTGTTGCGACCCGTCAGATTTTTCCAACATTTTTCCCACCTAAATTTGAAATCTGCCATAAGAGACAAATTCAAATAAGGCAATGATCACCTTTAGCATGCCAGCAGCTTTTTGGAGCATGCCTTCCCACTTTTCAGAAATTGCCAGCTTTTCCTAGCATGCCTGCCAGCTTTTACAGCATGCTAGACAACATTATTTGCTTGTATTTTCCTCATTGTAGCAGCTGTAGTTATATATACATGTACAAACCCTTAATAGAAGGCATCTCATATACTTGTAAAGTCCCTTGCTATCTTGAATATAGCAGAAAATTGGCCTTGGCCTGAAAACATTGTGTGTCTTTTCCCTTCATCTTAATTCCAGTCTTGTGTGTGTTGTGTTTGCCATCGTTAACACGTTTTAGTGTTGATCCTTAACGTGGACTGAAACTAGGCTGTAGCACTTTGGCTAAGCTAGTTGTCGTCGCGGAACTTGCAGAAAATTAGTCCCATGACATAATGCCCTAATTAATAATAGTTACTCAAATGCAGGTTATTACTGCACCAGTTGAAGATATCAACAACCAACCATTATTACTGCGCCAGTTGAAGATATCAACAACCAACCATAACCTTAAGGAAGGCAATGCAGTAGCCCATCATCTAGTTAAGGAAGCTATCAAACAGTAGCCAGAAAGAAATATCTACCATATTCGTCCAGCTTTTTTGTTGAAACTTTTTTGGAGACATGAATAGTGTTTCTTTTGGAACAAACATTTAAGTACCTCGGTTTGTAAAAGCCTAATAGCTATAAACAATAGAAATATCCTAGGGACTATGTAGCTTTATGTAAGACTTTCCTAGCTTACTAGTATTAATATATGCTTCCTTGCCGTTCAAAAAAAAAAAAAAAAAAAAAAAAAGACCACGTGCATATGTAAGTTACAAAACATAGTGTAAACTCATGTAAAGCCTCGTACATAGTTCAATAATTGTATTGTTTTATGCTATCATGTCCATTTTATTCATTACAATATTAAATAGCAAAGCATTAATTTAACAATAAGTTACTCCCTCCGGTCCAAAATAAGTGATTTTTTTTTGGATGTTTTCACACATATTAAGAAAGTTACCTTTTAGCATTAATTAGCAATAGAATTGGCCATTTTAACCTTACTATCTCACATAAACACTCCTAACACATATTCCAATACTATTTACTCCAAGGACAATATAGGAAAAACATCATTAAGTCATTCTTGAAATCCGAAAAAATTACTTATTTTGGACCACAAAAAAAGGTCAAAAAATCACTTATTTTGAACCGAAGGGAGTAATATATAATCTATCGGCCAGGTATTAATATAACATCATATAAATAAATTTTATTATAATTGTATTATGCATATGTGTAGTATACTCACAATTGTATTATTTTTAGCTCCATAATTGTTTTTACCATAATTAAAGTTTGCTCGAAATTGTATTAAAAGATAGTTATTGAATCATTGGTATAATTTTATTTCTTTTCCTTTTATCTGAAATACTAATATTTATTCGTATATTTTCTATTTATGCCAAACTATTGGAAGGAAATATAGATATCGTACAAATCAACGTTGGATCAAAGTTCAATTGTAAAAATATTTATTTAATTGATTTATGTACGACATATACAATACCCAAAGATAAAAAATATTTCTCTCATTTAAATATGTGTAAGGCGGATGTTACAATAATTTCTAGTAGTAGTAATTTAATTGAAGACCGTGAAAAATCTATTATAACTCTGCCTAGGTGAACAATACTTATCATAGATAATGCAATGTTCTCCTCCGACCACAGAAGGAACTTGTTACGTTTTATATCATATTGAGACAACATATGAGAATAATTTTGAATATCTCATTGTTATCAAAAATCCTCTTGCCAGAAAAGGATTATTGAGAAGTTCTATCTTTGTCTGGTGGTCCGTATTGGATTAGAATTAGTACAATTGAGGCACATTTTATCATAAACCAAAAGGTTACTGATTCCGATACTTTTGTACTTTGGCATGATCGACTGATACATCTTGGATTAATTATGATGAGATGGATTATAGGAAACTCAAATGGGCAGCCATTAAAGAATTCAAAGATTCTTTGAAATAATGAATTTTCTTGTACTTCATGTTATCAAGGCAAGTTAATTATACCATCACCAATAAAGGTTTGTATTGAGTCCTCTGCGCTTTTGGAACGTATATAAGGGGATATTTATGGACCTATTTACCCACCTAGTGGGTCGTTTAGTTACTTTATGGTCTTAATCGATGCTTCTTCAAGATGGTCTCATGTGTGCCTATTGTCATCTCGCAACCTGGCATTTGCAAAATTAATGGAACAAATAATTCGATTACAGACATAATTTTTTGATAATCTAATTAAGTCTATTAGACTTGATAATGTTGCTGAGTTTTTATCCCACTCATTTAACGATCATTGCTTATCAATTGGAATAAAAATAAAATATCGTGTAGCTCATGTTCACACTCAAAATAGCCTTGCAGAGTCTTTGATTAAACGTTTGCAATCGATAGCAAGACCATTACTCATGAAAACGAGGTTACCTACTTCTGTTTGGGGTCATGTCATTTTGCATGCAGCAATGCTAGTTTATACCAGACCAACAAATTATCATAAATATTCCCCCTTGCAATTAGTTTTTGCCACTATCCAAAATCCACTAAGAATCGTAATGGCGCCGGACACCGCCGTCAGGAAAGCAAATTAAATTACCGATTTAATATCCTCTTTTAATTTAAATTCCAGAAATTTCCTTTCATTTTTCATAAATAAAAGGTTTTTGATTCAATTCAAATCAACAATAATAATTAAATCAAATCTTTCGAAAACCATCCCAAAATCCGGTATCACAAGTGCATGAGCGACTACTAATAAGTGAAATAAAATACAACCTCTATTCGGAATACATGGGAATAAATAATTAAAGTACATAAAGGAACTACACTAGCTGCGGGTCGCCTCGCAAATTGCACCTCACCTAGTCCCAGAGTTATCCATGCTGCTACGCCAGCAGGTTGCTAGAAGTGTACATGTACCTGTTGAACAAAATGCACAGAAGTGTAGTATGAATACGTAATCAACGTGTACTCAGTGAGTATTCTACCTAATCCCGAAGGAGTAGAGACGAGGTGTCCAACTTTGACACTCACTAAAGTTCATTTAACAATATACTATGAGCGTGAGAATAATCATAGATTTTCATAAAAGTTCTAACTGTGTAGCCAGAAAAATAGGTAAGCACCTTCAACAATGAATCAAGGGCTTTCAATTCTATTCTTTATTATCTTATCAGTTTATATCAAGCCACGTAGGGCCAATTCCACATTTACAGTTATTAATTAATAGATAAACATGCGCAAATCACGCCGAGGTCGATGGCCTACTCCAACAGAATGTAAATTGTACAAGCCGAGGATTGAGCGATATGAACCATAGATGCATAATTAAACACATATCCTGCTCGCGAATCATCCATGTGACGCAGACACACATAAAGTACATGCTCAATCAGTCACATAAGAACTTATCGGGAAATATTTATTCAAATAAAACCAATTCTCCTTCAACGATTTAAGAAATGAAGTTTAATTCTTTTAGAAATTTACTTACTAATTCAATGTGAGTTAAGCAATTCAAACTACCAATGCGTTCACAATTAATCCTAGTATACATGCTTTTGAGTCCTGACTACCCGGACAATAGCATAATAGTAACTACGCACGTACTCTTGTCACCTCGTACTTGCGTAGCCCCCACAAATAGGAACACATTACTATTTTACTCACCTATGGGGTAATTTTCCCCTCAAAGAATTAGAAAGGAGACTCACCTCGCTCTGAAGACTCGAAATTGGCATTCTATATCCTTCCGAAAGCTTGAACCAATGCACAATGCACTAAAACTAGCCAATTAACGAAAAAACTAATGAGAATATACTCAAATACTTATTAACAATTCAGATTATACAAGTTTCCAACTCCATTTAGTGAAATGACCAAAATGCCATCGGGCCCACATGCCCGAAATCTAAAATTTCTCGAAGATAAAGTTACCCATGACCTTACGAACTCAAATATATGAATTTCTCCCTATTTCATACTCAAAATCATGGCTAAAATCCAAGTTTATAATTTTCTATGTTTCCAACTAAAACCCCAATATTTACTCTAATTCTCATGTCCAATTTTATAGTATAATTTTGTATTTAACTTGAGAATAAGTAGTAGTAGCTTACCTTAATATTGATGGTGAAAACCTTTCTTGATGCTCTCCAAAAATCGCACCCAAGCCATGTAAAATGGGAGAAATGAACCAAAATCCCGATTTAAAATAACCTCACAGCTCTAGCAATTTCTACTTCTGCGGAATTGTAGCCATTTATACGGATCTGCTTTTGCGTAAAATAGGCCGCTTCTGTGGCTTCCCTGGCTTAGCCCCCTTTTTCTTCTGCGATGCACCTTCCACAGATGCGGTCCCGCTTCTGTAAAACCTTGACTGCATAAGCGGCTCACGACTCTTCGGACCATTTCTCTTATGTAGTGCCCTCTATCGCTTTTGCGCCTCCACTTTTGTGGATACCTGACCGCATAAGCGGTCCCTGCTCCCCTTCACTGCTACCTTCTGCGGTTATATCCTTGCCTTTGCAGGGCCTCTTCTGCGGTCCCATTTTCGCAGAAGCAGAAATACCAGCAACTAAATCCCTTCAGCTATTCTTCAATCTCCCAATTTGATCTGTTAACCACTTGGAATCCATCCGAGGCCCCCGGGACCCCAACCAATCATACCAACCAGTCCCAAACTACATTACGGACTTGCTCGATGCCTAAAATCATAACAAACAACGCTAAATGCATGAATTACACCCTAATTCAAGCTTTATGAACTTTGAAGTTTCCAACTTCTATTTCCGATGTTTAAACCTCTCAAATCACGTCCAATTGACCTTAAATCTTGCACACAAATCAAAATTGACATTACAGACCTACTCCAACTTCCAAAATTTTATTCCGATCCCGATATCAAAAGTCAACCCCCGGTCAAACTCTCTAAAAACCTTCTTTCTATCTTTAGCCAAATGGCTTCAAAATGGTCTACGGACCTCCGAATTCACTTCCGATCTCGCTCCCAACTCCGGAATCACCATACCGAGCTAATCACAGTCTCTAAATCCCAACAGATATTAATAACACTAAAACGCCTTCAAGCCAAACTTATGAAATTTCTTCGAAAATACTAACTTCCACAATAGATGCCAAAACGCTCCCGGGTTATCCAAAACCCACACCGGGCATACGCCCAAGTTTGAAATCATCATACGAACCTGCTGGATCCTTCAGATCCTGATTCTGAGGTTGTATACTCAAATTTCAAATCCTAGATCCTTCTTTCAACTTTAAGCTTCCAGAATGAGAATTCTCTTTCTAAACCAACTATAGACCTCTCGAAATTCAATTCCGACCATGCGTACAAGTCATAATACCTGAAGTGAAGCTGTTCATGTCCTCAGACTGCTTAATGGAGTGATAGAACCCAAAACAACCGATCGGGTCATTACATTCTCTCCCACTTAAACATACGGTCGTCCTTGAACATGCTGAGAACTGTACTTGAGTAGTCGGAAATCACTGCTTCGCACCTCACGCACCTTCCCATGCTATAAAAACTTAGCTGAGCACATAAGCTCGATAAATTCTGCAAATGTTCCCTTATATTCAAGCAAATAAGCCTTAGAGCCCGATTCCAACACACAGAATCCTATGCTAGGCATGTTTCCAACATAGGATTACCATATCAATCACCACACGCCGTACTCGAAAACAACGTCATAACTTGTTGAATTCTTACTTTGCAACACTAAATCCACAGGACCGCCATAATATTCTCTGATCAACTTAGCCAAAATCCTACTAATCTAATGCTCTCCTTGCACCCCATGACATATACATATCCTACTCTAACATTTACCATATCACCACAACAGACGAGATGTACCGACATTCATAATCAATCATTGAGTCAAAACATTAGGTCTACACTCCTGACAAGGCCTCCACTTCCTTTTGAACACAATAATGGTCTTATCTCCATAACATACCTCATGTAACTGGATTTCACATAATCCTAGATCAAGGGATATCGTCCAATCCGATACAACTGTCACGCAATAAGCCACCCCAAAAATTATTAAAATCTCATATGATGCTACCACGCACCATTAGGCCACCAATCCAAAAACAACACAAATAGGAAATCGATTTCTGGAAGGAATTATCTAAATCTCGCTCCAATACGAACTTTCCCTAGAAAATAGGAAGCGAAACACATAAAGGAATAACATATTGAAAACTAAACTCGACATCACACTATTTCGACGTGCAACTCGATCCAAATAACGTACCCATGGCGACATGCCACTCGCTCCACACATAGATCTCGCATAAGGAGATTGCACTTCGAGCTAAATTTCCTCATTGCAATAAAATATCAAATTACGATCGCAAGCACGCTCAGTGAATAATACCATCCCTTAGAAAACATATAGCGCTATAGGGTACAAAACTCAAGCACAACTGAGGTGCGATATACAATCTGAATCTCAATAGCCATTTGACTAATATAACATCATCGCCACGTGGAACCTTAACACAGAAAAATCTACGAAGTCGTCTCTCAACTCATACGGCACAATACATTATTGTCTGGAATAGTTGATAACCAAAAATAACACCCTGACTATTTCCCCCATAAGGAACGCTCGCTGAAACAAACACAACTGGCCTGATATAAAGCCCTGTCCACATATAAATCCATCCACTGATCTCAAGCCAATTTCTGATTGCACCAACTTGGTTAATAACCTTTCAAAGGTCCATAGTAACTCACTTTTCCTCATGACACATAAGAACAACCGTTATAACCGGAGCAACCTCCCCAGTTCATGACCCAATAACAAAGTGCCCTCCACGCATAGTTTCTCAAACAAATGTTATTACCACAATCCTTATACTTGCTTAAATCTTTAGTCAATCAAGTGACTACACGCCACACTTACACAATCTTCCCGTGGGACACGCTTCCAAAATCTTCTAAAATAAATATCAAGTCTCCTCATTCCAACCATCAGCATCACCAACGCTGAAAAACGATCAAGAATCTTTAACCGGGATACAAAGCCTTTTTCACCAAACATTGATCTCAGGTGACTCTGAAGCCAATACCAATTCACTCTAATCATTCAACCCTTTCCTTGCTCATCCAAGCCTGTGACATCCTCATCGACACCGAACTACAACCTCGATCCTCACTTTGTATTTCCGTACTACTCACTGCACCCAACATGTCAATATACGATAGAACATGATTTTTCATTATAACTTCAAAATCATTGATATCTTAACACTTCGTCATATAAGAACTTTCACTTTACTCACTTCAAGAGAACCATAGCAACGCACAGGTAAATTCCCATAACTATAGAATATGTAACTCTACAAGTAGTGGTCAGAGCCACCATAACCCTTTCTGGAATCTGTTTCTACACAACGAGCCTTAGAAATAGAAGGCTATTGAATAACATCAATTGCAACGGTTGACAAGCCTGATATGCACCGTCACAAATCATACACACAACCTGATCACGCTGAATGAACTAATCGCAGATCCTAACATGCTAAATTCAACTATGGCTAATCAACCCCTTTCCTTCAAATTTATCCTTGAGTGCTTTGGAAATAGTGCCAATTCTCTTCAACACATAACACACTCCATCTACACTCATCCTATGTTACCTTGAACCACGAGACCATGCTGTCTCAACCCCTATGAAACATTTCGTACTTCCCAATTGCTATATCACAAGCCAACTGTCACGACCCCTATGAAATATTGCTAAAAACAGGATAGTGTGAATAAAGTGGCTTGCCTAGCTACCACGAGTAGGCGCCATCACGATCCCGATGTTGGGAGAAAAATACGGGTCGTGACAATATGGGATACTTTTATGGCAATAAATGTAGTCCCGATCTTGTTGGTTATGCCGATGTTGGGTATTTATTTGACCCACACAAGGCTGAATATCAAACTGACTGTGTTTATCTATGGAGGCACTATCATGTCTTGGCGATCGACTAAGCAATCAATCGTAGCTACTTCATCTAATCATGCTGTGATAATTCTACCCATGAAGCAAACTAAGAATGTGTGTGGTTGAGGTCTATAATACATCTTATTCGAGATAAATATGATTTGAAATATGACAAACTAACCATGATCTTGTATGAAGACAATGCAACATGCATAGCCTCATAAAAGGAGATAGGACAGAGCACATTTTATCAAAGTTACTTTTCACAGATGATCTTCAAAAGAATGGTGACATCAATGTGCAACGGATTCGTTCAGGTGATAATATGACTGATTTGTTCACTAAATCTATATCGACGTCAACCTTCAAGAAGCTAGTGTAGAAGATTGGGATGCGAAGGCTCAAGTATGTGAATTGATGCTCTCATCAAGGGAGTTAATATGTGTTGCACTATTTTTTCCTTACAAGTTATCCCACTAGATTTTTCTTCCAATGTTTTTAACGAGACAACCAACAAGTGTATTATTAAACATGAGTAGTCTTTTTCCTTTTGCTAGAATTCTTATTCTACGAGGTTTTATTTTAGTTAAGATTTTAAAGAGGCGTATTACTTATTGTGTAGACATTCAAGGGAGAGTGTGATGAATAGAATTGTACTTAGAGTGAATGTCTATCTATTAGAGAGTTTGTTACTTTGAGGTTAAGCCATTATTCCCCTTATAAATAGAGAGGCTTTAACCCATTGTAAATCATCCCAAAATTCAATAAGAATTACCGCTTGTTACATCTCGCATTTTCGTATGTTAAAATGTTATTTTCAGTTAACCGACGTGGACCGGGGATGAGATTATCTTGAGGTTAACGTATTTACGCTATTTATAACAAGCGATAACTAAGGATAAAGGGTATACGAATTAAATAAAATGAGTTTCATTGAAAGTGGTCGATTCGGGATAAAAAAACGGATTGAGCGATAGTACCCGCTAATTATGAACTAGTACCATGCAAGGTACCATATGACCACGGTAGTACAATATATAAAGTATATAAGAAAAATAATAAGTGAAATTTTAAGTAATTTAGGCAATTTTTAAATTATGCAGGGTAATTAATTAATTACTGGGTAACGAGACATTATTCAATTAATTAATAAGAGCATGTTTGGAAAGCCACCTAGGAATTGGATATGGGTGTAATCGGGCGTAATTACATAGTTTGCATGTTTGTTTGGCCAAGTAATTACTTGGTCAGCATGGAATTGAGTGTAATTGGAGGGGTGTAATTACACTCTCTAATTCTCAATGGGGAGGTGAGAACTGGTGGTAATTACACTGTGTAATTACAAAGTTATTTTTTATTTTCTTTCCTTTTTAATTTTATTTTAATTTATTTTCTTTATAACTTTTTATTTTTAATATTTTAGTATTTTAATTTTAATTTTTACTTTTTAATTTCTTTTAAAATTTTAAAATATATTTTCATTGTACATTATTTATATTTTATTCCTCTTCCTTTATTTCTTGTTATTTCATGTAATTGCTTATATTTTATTTTTATTTATTTTATTATTCTATTTTTTAAAACTACACCTCCTAATATTATAAATAATGAGTCATTTACAAACTTGTCATATAATGAGTGATGTAATTAAAGTGAAATTTATTGTTGAATGTTGTTATAAACTTATTATATTTCTTAATCTAAAATTATAGTGGAACTTACTATTATTGTGTTGGAATTTAACATATGCTAAATATTTTTTTTTAAATTTTAAAATTATATTATATTCATAGTTCTAATTTACTTGTTTTAGTAGTATTTGATCACGTCACATGTTGTTCATTTTTTAGTTAGAATTGATAGATCAGTTATGTCAAACATTTGAATAATGTTATGACATTATATTTATAAATATTAATTTTATTTGTTCAAATATGAATTCCATAATGTTCTTACAAAAAAAATATATTTTAATTTTTTTGTACGTATCTAAACTAAATATTATTAATTTAAAATATATAGATAAATTATTTTTACAATATTACTTATAAATATATGATTACTTATTAATGTATATTCACGAAAAATATATATCTTAAATACCAAATATAATATTATTTATACTTATAAAAATGTATATACCTATATTTATTATATTAACTTTTAAGTTTTGATAATTACTTAATTTAAAAATTTAATCTAACTGTGTAATTACACTTGTGCAACCAAACAGTAAACTTGTAATTACACTGTAATTACACTATGACAAACAAATAGGTCATCGTAATTACACAACTGAATAATTATTAGATTGTGTAATTACTACCTTAGTAATTATACTAATTCCAATTACATGGTGGCTTTCCAAGTTATTTAAGATTAATAATTTTAACCCCTCTCCTCACGTGTCAGTAGGCCACCAATCAAGCATATGACTCATACTCATGTATGCTTAGGATGCCAAGTAAAGTGTAAATCATTAAATGACTCATAAGAATGAGCCATTTTTAAAAGGCTTGATTAACTTAAAGAGTTTGGTTCTTTTTGGATAAAAAAAAGTGGTAGTACGTTCAAGTCTGGTACATAGGACATTGTTATTCAAAACAATTGAAGCAGTAGCAAGATTTAGTTAAATAAGAAAGCTTCATAGATCAGAAGCAGTATTTCGCTCAAAAATTCAAAGAAGCAGAAGCTTAATTTCGTTCAAAGTATTTCAGCATAACTCCATCAAAATTTTGCGGTAACAAAAGAGTACGGTGCAATCTCTAAAAATATTATACGGACTTTTCCTTACTCCAGGTATATTAAGGCTAGTCCTTTATTTTTTTGGCAAGGTCCAAATTATACTGAAAAAACGAGTAAACACACAATTTTTCATAAATTACTCTATTCATAAAAATAGTAGGGGTGTCTATATTCTTGATTCCCCACGAGAATTATTATTATCTTCTGTTCATGAGTCTCAGAATAATACGCAGTTGAAAAAGATTATCTGGAAGGAATATTGAGATTATTATGTATTTTTCATGCATTTTACTCATTTATACATGCATTGACCCATGACCAGAAGGCCTTATATGCACATATATATATAAATATATGTAGATGGGATATGAGAAAAGGTTATGGCATTATATACGCACCATCACTTGATCAACTGGTATATGTTGATGATGTTGCCCACAGTGACCGAGAAGATATGATGGGATGCTCTCAGTGGCTTGATGATATTATGTACACACATATCTATGCATGACACGACATTTGGTGCATGAAATTATAAATGTTTCAGAATTTACAAAGTTATTCAGATTTAAAAATATGTTTCTTTATTCCATTTTTCATCCTGTCTTTTACAAACTAATTTTCACGCCTTACATACTTAGTACATTTTTCGTACTGACGACCTATGTCATGGGGCATGCGTTTCATGCCCGTAGGTGCAAATAGGCAAGCTGACGGCCCCCCTTCTTAGGATTCCCGATCAGCGAGAGTTAGCGTGCTCCACTTGATCCATAGATGCTTTTGGTTTTGGAATGATATGTTTATATAGTTATATAAGTATAACGTGGGTCAGTCCTGTCTTTATACAGTAATATTTCCATTAGAGGTCTTTAGATAGTATGTCTAGTTGGGTTGTATGTGACCTTGTTGGCTTTTAGTTTTGGATGTATAGTTGTCTATAGCAGCCTTGTCGGTACGTCCACTGTATTCGACATGTATACATACATATGCCTTACGGCAGGTTTCCTTCTTGTATATTATTTTCGTAATTCAGCAGATGTTATTAAGGTTCATATCTTAGACGCATACTTAGAGGCGTTTGACAGGTAGGACTCGGGCACCCGTCGCGGCCCATCGATTTGGGTCGTGACCAAAGTGGTATCAGAGTTGTTCTGTCCTAGGGTTATCTTCAAACTGTGTCTAATTGAGTCTTGTTTATGGGTGTGTTGTGTTGTTCACCACACTTATAGAACAGAGATTACATGACATATAGGTTGTTATCCTCTCTTTTTATCTCAAATCGTGTGATATAAGAATTCATGTTCCTAATTATATGTTATATTTCAGCGATGTCTCCGAAGTGTACGGCCACCCACAAGGGAAATTCGATGGCTGGTGAGACTACTAGTCGACGCCATGAGTTACTAGAGCTCGGGGAGAGTCTCATAGTGAGGTTCCATCTCAGACTTCACATACCCCTCCCTTTCCAGAAGAGCTCCGATGGGTACCAACTCCAACACCCGCCCTTGTACGTCCAACTCCTCAGCCAGATGCACCGGGTCAGGATATGAGAGATGCTATTCAGTTATTGACCTGATTAGTAGCTGCACATGCTCGGCATCAAGAAGTAGGTATTGGTCATATAGATAGGTCCGTCAGTGCGAGGTTCTGTGACTTCATTAATTTAGATCCTTTAATATTTATTGGGGCTGATCCGAATGAGGATCCTTAGGTATTTATTGATAGAGTGGAGAGGATGTTAAGGGTAATTAATGCAACTACGACTGGGTCAGTTTGGTTAGTTTTCTATAGACTCCAAGATGTTGCAGTTAATTAGTATGAGTCTTTGGAATTGTCTAGAGATGAGGATGCCCTTCCAGCAGTATGACAGGAGTTTACAAAAGCTTTTCTTTGTCATTATGTGCCACCATAGCTTAGACGGGCCATAATTGATAGGTTTTTGACCCTTCGGTAGGGTAACATGAGTGTTCGAGAGTACAGTCTTTAGTTTGATTCGTTGGATAGGTATGCTCCCACTATTGTATCTAAGATGGAGGATCGGGTTCACTAGTTCGTGGCAGGATTAATGTCACGCCCCAAATCGAGGGACATGACCGGCGCCTGACCGGGTTGCCCCAGTCAAGCGGACCTGGGTGCCTTTCATTCCCACGCGTTAACCCCGTGTTGATTGTTTCTCATTAACCAAATATTTTACCAATAATGACTGATTTCATAATGCATAAACATAACCATGTGATTGATTCACTAACAAGTTCATAATTTATATTTACAACGCCCCATACATATACATAGGCCACAATCCCACAGTCTACATGTCTATGGAGCCTCTAGGATACAAAAAGGGGAATACAATACTTGCCGGTAACAAGGCTCCGGCTATACCTTACAAAACCAAAATGAAATCTAAACCGAGTGGCATGAACCACACAAGGCCCCGAGGAAGAAAGGGGCTCACCAAAACGGGCGGTGGAAGGAGAAGGATACTACTGCCGATGAGCTGAAGTGCCTGCTACTGATCCACCTACAATCATGACACGAATGTAGCGTCCCCGGCAAAAGGGACGTCGGTACACTTGAATTGTACTGGTATGTATGGACAAACTTTGTCCCAAGTAAACTCAAGCCATTAAATTACATCAACAATTAATTAAGCCGACCAACCATGTTTCCACATTTTCCTCATTTCACATTACAACCCTTAAAGACCTCTTGATCTATCATTGAATAACTCGATTAGTGGAGTATTACACTAGGGGCAAGCCTGTCACGCCCCAAATCGAGGGACATGACCGGCGCCTGACTAGGTAGCCCCAGTCAAGCGGACCTGGGTGCCTTTCATTCCCACGTGTTACCCCTGTGTTGATTATTTCTCATTAACCAAATACCTTACCAATTATAACCGATTTCACAATATACAAACATAACCATGCGAGTGATTCATTAACAAGTTTACAATTTTTACAACGCCCAACATAATATATACATGAGCCTCGAATCCCACAGTTTACATGTCTACGGAACCTCTAGGATACAAAGGACGATACAATACTTGCCGGTAACAAGGCTCCAGCTATACCTTACACAAAATCAAAATAAAGTCTAAACAAGAGTGGCATGAGCCACGTAGGGCCCCGAAAGGAAAGGGGCTCACCAAAACGGGCAGTGGAAGATGAAGGATGCTACCGCCGATGAGCTGAAGTACCTGCTATTGATTCACCTACAATCATAATACGAATGTAGCGTCCCCGGCAAAAGGGACGTCAGTACACTTGAATTGTACCGGTATGTATGGACAAACTTTGTCCCAAGTAAACTCAAGCCATTAAATTACATCAAAACTAATCAAGCCAGCCAACCATGTTTTCCACCTTTTACTCATTTCAGATAAGCCTCAACACAAACACGTTCAAGGTAAACAAATAGAACAACAACCAATCAACCACATAAATTGCAAGTAGTCAAACATAGGGGCAATCAGTGCCCCCAGGTTGCAAACTCTCCCTGCTGTCTCCTTTCACAATTTCACATCATTGATTTTTGTATCAATTTTCAATAGCGATTTCGATCGCTTTCCATCCTTATTGCCCCCGACCACCCTTATTACCTCGGCCACCCTTATCACCCCAACCCACACCTTATTTCCTCACGTTGCGGCGCGCAACACGACCCCGCCTTACAGTTTAAAACACAACAATTTCAAACAGCAGATAAGGTACTACACACAATTTCAACAAGTTCAAATAAGCAACTTGCACATTGTTCCATGTTCTCAATTACTTATCAAGCCAATATCACAACCAAGTTACAATATTTCCATAATCAAAAATATTCACACAAGTATGTTCAACAATTTTCCACAATTCAAGTGCTTCGTCTCTTTCCACAATAAACCAATTCTCAAGTGTTTCGTTTCTTTTCCACAAGGTGCCATAAAGGCCATCATAACCATTATTCACAATTCTTCACCAATTCCAATTCCCTTGTTATCTTTCAATTCATATTTCATACCATACCACATGTAGTTTAACATCAATTAGATACCCAACAACAAAATCAACAAATTACACACAATCTCTCAAATTAACACATGCCAAACGAATTGCACACATACGGGCGATTTCACAAGAATCAAAGTTAGCCATACATACCTCGATTGAGCTTTCCTTAAGTTACTACAACACTCCAAAAACTCTAGCAATTCCAATCTACTATGAAACATAACAAAATTAAACACATATTAGAAAGATATTCATGAAACTAGCTCATTTGAACAATTTATCAAATACTAGTTGAGCATCTTGATTTCGAATCCCCTTTTTAAGACTTCCTTCATTCCCTAACCCAATCTTTAGTTATCTAAGTTAAACAATCTTCCCATAAACCTAAGTTGTACATGCATGTATACACAATACTAATAAACCCAAGAATCATACCTCAATAACTCATCTTATACACCAAACTCGAAATTAAAACCCTAGGGTATAGAATCTTACCTCTTAGATGAAGAACTTGCTATTGGGTTCTTGATTCTTGAAGATTGATGCAAGATTTGGATGATTTAGATGTTGGGTTCCTCCTTCTCTCTCTAAAACACTCTCACCTCTCTCTAAAATCACTAAGAAATGACCCCAAAATGAACCCCAAAGCCTATATATTGAAATGGGGTCGGGCTATAAAAATAGAAGAATTAACTCGGCTTCTCGGGTTCAATTTGCGGTAGAAATGCGACCGCAAAGTTAACAATGCGACAAGAATGCGGTCGCACATTTGACACAAGACAGCATTTTCCAGCCTTTGGTAATTTGATCATAACTTTGTGTAGGAATGTCCAAATGACGAACGGTTTGAAGCGTTGGAAACTAGACTCAAAGGGCTTTCATTTGATATGCTATACACCACATAAAACCTTATACATAATTATATATGATCCTTTGAAGTGGAGCTATATGCGAATCCATTTGGAATTTTGGCCTATTTCGAAAATTTTCCCATTTGGCTTACACTTGGGCTTCCATTTGGACCTCATACCACTTACCATAAGACTCATACTCATATTTATCAAGTCTAATTGATGTCCATCATGTTCATAGCACATAAAATATAATAATTAGCCTACGTGGCACCACAGAATCCTATATTACTTAGCGAAATTTTCTGGGGCCTTACATTCTCCCCCCTTAGGATCATTCGTCCTCGAATGAGGAGTATAGTCTTTCCCAAACACTTTAACATCATACATCTCTTTTCTAACCTACCTTCAGTCTCAAAATTTTCACTAACTCCTAAACTTTTCAGAAATTTCGGCAGAGTTTCCTTTGTAACTAGGCCTATCCTCCTGCCAGGGAATCACCAAATTCGTCTCAACAACACATCCACAATTATACATAGCACCACAATGTATATATCCACAATCCTAATCCCAGTATTACAAGCACTACATTATCATAAGGATACTAGAACATGGACTGCACAAGTTTTAGATCAAAACACCTATATGGTACATTCCAAGTCAAAACTAACTGGTATTCAATCAAACGAAAGTACTTTCCTTCCACGACACATTTATCCTTCCACACGACATTATGACTTACAATCATTGTCATAAAACCTTCTCAAAAATAATATCAACTCCCAAACATACATAATAAGGATGACAGATAAACATCTTGCATGAGATAACTATCCATTGACTTTACCTTTTTATAACTTCCACTGTACAATTTACACTCCACCGGATATTGCAATTCATGATAACAAAAATAACCCACAATTCCATAACTTGGCATCATACCATCAAGGATGTCAGTTCACAGTAAACAAACAATCATGTGTTCATAATAGTCCTTACCAACCATTAATGTAATCGCAAAGGTGTTCTTCAACAAGAATATAATTTCATTTCAATCAACAGTCCATATGAAGCCAAGCCATCATGAGTCTTGCTAGTAGTGCATCATATAGGATATTAACATGATCATATAGTTCAATAAAGTCAATTCATACCCACATTTGTTTTTCACTATCTTCTTAGACATAAGCATATGGAAACACAAAGTACATGAGGAACAATTATGGGGAATATCCATACACCTATTGCAACCTAATGTGTAATACAGTCATGTTACCTTTATTATCAACTCACATAATATTTTTAGGGGTACACTCACACTAAACCCTTGATGACCCTTAATAATTACCCTAAGATGTGCTTTCATAAACTGACCATAAAATTACCTACCCAACATATATGTGACCACACTGTGAAGCTTCATCTTTGACTCGTCTAAACTTACAATGCTCAATGGACCGGGATCTAATCAATGAGGAACAACAAAGTTCAAGATCAGGCTGGAGTTCTTCAAGAATCCATTAATGCACTAGGTAGAGTACTTTATGAGGTTGTATACTAAGAGACAGAAAATGTTACTACTAACAATACTAACATGGTTAATCATTATGACTACCTCAATTAATACACAAATGACGTATAAGAGTAAGTAGTACATGGGAAATAGGAACCATAAAGGAGGAATACTCAAGTACGTGAACCACTCATTTTCTAAAGTGTAGGGAAAATCCGTCGATCCCGAATAGGAATACTCTAGCACTTTGAATGTGATATGGGATTTAAAATACACGAAGTTAAATTACACTCTTAACATTACTTGACGAACAGAATCTATGCCACAAGACTATAAGGATGAAAATAATTGAACGCTTATGAGATTACCATATTCTAGACAACTTAACACTTTTTGGTAATTGATCATATATGAGGGAACTAAAAATTAGGACCATTTTTTTTTATTCAAATCAACATGTTCATGATATGTACAAAAATCCTAAGTCATCTAATCTCGACCTTTCACGAGTGAAACTCAATAGCTAGGAAATCTTGATATTGGGGCAAAATCATGAATTGGTTAGATGGTTCTAATAGTTAACACGACGCTCCAGGGAGAAGGCAAATAACACTCATATCTAGCCAAGAAGGTGAGATACCAAGGGTAGTAAAACTCTCCACACATGACAATGACATAGTCCATGATTCTAGAAGTTGAGGGTGTGAAGAAAACCAAACACAATGAGACAGTGCACAATAATCGCCCTGAAGGTTTGCAGATGTTCATGATGAGATCTCTATAGGTTTTGACTTGAAAAAGGAAGTGTCATAGTGATACATAGAAGGACATGTTATTTTATGGTTGTCGTATATGTGTAAGGAACTAGCACAATGAATTCACTAAAGAAGGAATAAATTTAACACATTGTGGAGACATAATCAGAAAATAATCATTGGTTATAAGATGGACACACTTCTACTATATTAACTCCCCACTGCAATACATGACCATGCCACGAGCAACCACAATACTAGGACAGAGTGAGCTACTTACCGCGGGATGTTCCTAGTGGGCACAAAAACCATGGCGACACAAGATATCTATGATGGGGATGTGAGGATCTCAATTTTTTTTTTTCCAGAGAGACTTTATGCACACGGTGACCATTTTGATTGATATGAACTCATATGATAGGCACTGAGATGTGCATATATGTTACTAGACAGTGAAAGGGTCTCATGATGATACTCGTAAGAGAGTAGATTGAATGATCAAGCCATATAAGACACACACAACTAAGTAAAAGAGTGACTCGAGAAGGATCACAAATCTTGGATTCTTTGCATGGAACTTGACACCACATGTACAAACTTTACGATGGTGCATGTATAGGCACAAGTGAGCGGATGTTGTCAATTTAAATGAGGCGTTTCTAAAAGAAATTTATCGGGAATAGTCCTTTGTTGAGAATTTAGGAAAAGCAAGTAGGAAGTATCAATAGTGCTATAACTCAATTCTGGAAGATAATTATAGAGCTCAATTCCATAGGAGGTTGTAAACAATAGAACTCTGATAGGGAGACTTTGTAAATAATACGTCTCATTTAAAGAGTAGGTGCATGTGCATGAACTCTTTTGTAATTTAGATTCTTTTTAAGAACATATCTATGCAAGGACAAGGAAATCATAAGGGTTTAACAAAAAGTTTAAACAATCGCCACATTACCAAATAAAATGGATCACATAGTTTTTTTTTTTTTTTTTTTACATAATTTCCATACCTCTAGGTTGCATTTCATAGCCCTTCCATAGGGTTCACATATAAAATTATTCACCTATACGCTTCATACAATAATAAGGAAATCACAATTACGAATCAAACACTTTAAATGATCACCACATTATCAAATAAAAGAATCATGCCATTTTCTCGTATATTTGTCCGTCGGCTCTTGGGGCCATAATTATCACATCAGTCTTGGCACTATGCCACATTCCATAACACAGTCTCTTCTTCCCCACATTTCACATCATTTCCGCATATTTCACATCAACATCATAATCCGTTTCATATTCTCTCATGTCACAAATATTGCCAGGTACAATTTCATTTCGAGTTCTTGACACATTGTCTATACTCTATTTCTCAAAAACATTTGACTTATTTCAACATCTCTATGCAAATAGGACTTCACACAATTTTATTTAATATATGCTGCTTCAATTTCAATTTAAGGCCTTCACATTTCAATACGTGATTCATACCCCTTGCACCCATTTTAAGTTGTCAATAATAGCACATTGATCATATTGGAATGCATCTTTCACAAAATCGGGTCACAACACCAATTCATGTAAAGTATCAAACACAGATAGAGTCCAACATCTAGTCTTACCACATTTCCACAGTCACTTACTTCATTTCCAAACATCTTTATACATTACCAGCGACTAGACGCAATCAAACAAATACCTTTCATACACATAACAACATTTTGGAAGAATCAACCATAACAAGTTTTCTCACAAAATTTGGCATCAAAATATCAATTCAAACTTGACTTGAAGTCAAGACATTTTAGCACATAGTTCACATTCTTTACATATCCTCATCTACCAAGAATAATATATTAAACAAATGAAGAAGTACCTCCCACATATATTTTCACAGCAATAATTCGTTTAACATAACAAAACGGGTACTACATAAATTATATTTTAAACCTACAACATTTACGCGGACACCATGGAAGCTTAATTTCTAAGAGACGGGGTTTTAGCCGTACATATTGATGATATACTACATGATCTGGTGGTGCAGTGACATTAGTGGGAACAAGGGTACTCTCCTAAATAACAAGTTCTACCAATCACTCCATGGCTCATCACATTCTTCTAACAAGTCCTTGGGTGATCCACTTGGACTCAATGGTGAGATAAATCTCACCTTACATGCTTCAAATTCACATATTATGGTATCAAAATTACCAATATTGAGGGTAATACTTAGAGAGGAAATTAGCTCCATATCTTGAGCCATATCGCACGATCTAGAATATCAAAGAAATGGGTAAATTCCTAAATGCCCGTGCAGCCCCCAACTTATATGATGTGGTCGACAACACACCGATAAGAAGGGCACTACTAGACACGGCTCCGAGACATCCTAGGACACTTAAAAACCTTAGGCTCTGATACCAAGTTTGTCACGCCCCAAATCGAGGGACATGACCGGCGCCTGACTAGGTAGCCCCAGTCAAGCGGACCTGGGTGCCTTTCATTCCCACGTGTTACCCCCGTGTTGATTATTTCTCATTAACCAAATACCTTACCAATTATAACTGATTTCACAATATACAAACATAACCATGCGAGTGATTCATTAACAAGTTTACAATTTTTACAACGCCCAACATAATATATACATGAGCCTCGAATCCCACAGTTTACATGTCTACGGAACCTCTAGGATACAAAGGACGATACAATACTTGCCGGTAACAAGGCTCCAGCTATACCTTACACAAAATCAAAATAAAGTCTAAACAAGAGTGGCATGAGCCACGTAGGGCCCCGAAAGGAAAGGGGCTCACCAAAACGGGCAATGGAAGATGAAGGATGCTACTGCCGATGAGCTGAAGTACCTGCTACTGATTCACCTACAATCATAATACGAATGTAGCGTCCCCGGCAAAAGGGACGTCAGTACTTGAATTGTACCGGTATGTATGGACAAACTTTGTCCCAAGTAAACTCAAGCCATTAAATTACATCAAAACTAATCAAGCCAGCCAACCATGTTTTCCACCTTTTACTCATTTCAGATAAGCCTCAACACAAACACGTTCAAGGTAAACAAATAGAACAACAACCAATCAACCACATAAATTGCAAGTAGTCAAACATAGGGGCAATCAGTGCCCCCCAGGTTGCAAACTCTCCTGCCGTCTCCTTTCACAATTTCACATCATTGATTTTTGTATCAATTTTCAATAGCGATTTCGATCGCTTTCCATCCTTATTGCCCCTGACCACCCTTATTACCTCGGCCACCCTTATCACCCCAACCCACACCTTATTTCCTCACGTTGCGGCGCGCAACACGACCCCGCCTTACAGTTTAAAACACAACAATTTCAAACATCAGATAAGGTACTACACACAATTTCAACAAGTTCAAATAAGCAACTTGCACATTGTTCCATGTTCTCAATTACTTATCAAGCCAATATCACAACCAAGTTACAATATTTCCATAATCAAAAATATTCACACAAGTATGTTCAACAATTTTCCACAATTCAAGTGCTTCGTCTCTTTCCACAATAAACCAATTCTCAAGTGTTTCGTTTCTTTTCCACAAGGTGCCATAAAGGCCATCATAACCATTATTCACAATTCTTCACCAATTCCAATTCCCTTGTTATCTTTCAATTCATATTTCATACCATACCACATGTAGTTTAACATCAATTAGATACCCAACAACAAAATCAACAAATTACACACAATCTCTCAAATTAACACATGCCAAACGAATTGCACACATACGGGCGATTTCACAAGAATCAAAGTTAGCCATACATACCTCGATTGAGCTTTCCTTAAGTTACTACAACACTCCAAAAACTCTAGCAATTCCAATCTACTATGAAACATAACAAAATTAAACACATATTAGAAAGATATTCATGAAACTAGCTCATTTGAACAATTTATCAAATACTTGTTGAGCATCTTGATTTCGAATCCCCTTTTTAAGACTTCCTTCATTCCCTAACCCAATCTTTAGTTATCTAAGTTAAACAATCTTCCCATAAACCTAAGTTGTACATGCATGTATACACAATACTAATAAACCCAAGAATCATACCTCAATAACTCATCTTATACACCAAACTCGAAATTAAAACCCTAGGGTATAGAATCTTACCTCTTAGATGAAGAACTTGCTATTGGGTTCTTGATTCTTGAAGATTGATGCAAGATTTGGATGATTTAGATGTTGGGTTCCTCCTTCTCTCTCTAAAACACTCTCACCTCTCTCTAAAATCACTAAGAAATGACCCCAAAATGAACCCCAAAGCCTATATATTGAAATGGGGTCGGGCTATAAAAATAGAAGAATTAACTGGGCTTCTCGGGTTCAATTTGCGGTAGAAATGCGACCGCAAAGTTAAGAATGCGACAGGAATGCGGTCGCACATTTGACACAAGACAGCATTTTCCAGCCTTTGGTAATTTGATCATAACTTTGTGTAGGAATGTCCAAATGACGAACGGTTTGAAGCGTTGGAAACTAGACTCAAAGGGCTTTCATTTGATATGCTATACACCACATAAAACCTTATACATAATTATATATGATCCTTTGAAGTGGAGCTATATGCGAATCCATTTGGAATTTTGGCCTATTTCGAAAATTTTCCCATTTGGCTTACACTTGGGCTTCCATTTGGACCTCATACCACTTACCATAAGACTCATACTCATATTTATCAAGTCTAATTGATGTCCATCATGTTCATAGCACATAAAATATAATAATTAGCCTACGTGGCACCACAGAATCCTATATTACTTAGCGAAATTTTCTGGGGCCTTACACACAGGTTGCAAACACTCCTGTTGTCTCCTTTCACAATTTCACATTATTGATTTTTGTATCAATTTTCAATAGCGATTTCGATCGCTTTCCATCCTTATTGCCCCTGACCACCCTTATTACCTCGGCCACCCTTATCACCCCAACCCACACCTTATTTCCCCACGTTGCGGCGCGCAACACGACCCCGCCTTACAGTTGAAAACACAACAATTTCAAACAGCAGATAAGGTACTACACACAATTTCAACAAGTTCAAATAAGCAACTTACACATTGGTTCATGTTCTCAATTTCTTCTCAAGCCAATATCAAAACCAAGTTACAAGTATTCCAAAATCGAAAATGCCCACATAATCATGTTCAACAATTTACCACAATTAAGGTGTTTCAAATTCCTTCCACAATAAGCCAAATATGCCATCACAATGGTTGTTCCCAATTCTTTACCAATCTCGATTACCTTTTTATCTTTCAATTCATATTTCATACCACACCACACGTAGTTCAACATCAATCAAATGCTCAACAAGGAAATCAAAGAATTACGTAAAATTTCTCAATTTGACACATGCCAAAATAATTCGCACACATTTGGGCGATTTTACAAGAATCAAAATTGGCCATACATACCTGGTGATGAGTTTTCTTCCGTTAACTTCCTACTTTATGCTTACCCACGCTATCTTACTCTTGCCAACCTTGTTCTTGAAGACTCTTACTTCTACTCACTTCTTTTTACTAAAAATCAAGTTCAATAATCATGCATGAGTGTAAAAATTCTATTTTTAAAAGCTATTATATGCAAACCTCTCTTTACCCAATTAAAACTGAAAATCAAAGAAAATAGTTAGGGTTTTTACCTTGAAAAGATTGGGGAAGTTGAATCCTTGCCCTAAGATCCCTTGGAATTAAGATGGTTGGAACAATCTTTGAAGATGAAAGATTTCTCTCTCTAAAAACCCTCTCTTCTCTCACTAATTTTGGTAAGATGATATGATAAAATGAAGAAGAAGTGTGTTATATTAAAGAAGAGATCGGGTCAAAATGTTACAAAAATCTGGGTCGGGGTCAATTATGCGGTGCACTATGCGACCGCAGAATCAACATGCGGTCCGCATAGTGACCGCAGAATTACCCCAAATTTTACACAGGTTCTGTTAAGGAATGCGGCCAGAATGCGGTCCGCATGCTTGATCTGCGGTCGCAAAGTGCATCGCAGATTTGACATGCGATCGCATATCGACCGCACTTTTGACACGATTTTTGGGAAACTCTCTGGAACGTTTTGCGGCAAGAATGCGGTCCGCATGTCAGGTTTGCGATCGCATTCTTGACCGCATATTGGACACTTTTCGGAAAAATTAATTCTCTACATTTTTGAAACTTAAATCACTTCTACGCATTCCTAACACATTATTCGGACCATGACACCACAGCTACTAGGTTTTATGCACAAAATTTTTTTTTCGGGGCCTTACATCCTCCCCCCCTTAAGATCATTCGTCCTCGAATGAGGATTTTGAAATAAATGAGCTGGTTTTGAAAGACATGATATGCAACCATCAAAATTTTGACTAACTCTTATATTTTAGAAAAATTTCGCCAGAGTTTCCTTTGTATTATGGACATATCCACCTGTCAGAGGGCCCCCGAAACACATTACCAAACAACAATATACAACTACAACACTTTTCACAACCGGTATACACTTTCTTACCTCAACGAATGCACATATTCTATCACATTGTTACAATTGCACATAAACTAGTCACTTCAATGAATTCTTACCTTATTTAACCATTTTAACACACCATGTACACTTAACAAACCATTACCAATCTACACTTACTATTAGTTGTTTATTAAACACGTAAATCTTTATAAGGCTTTCATTTATCAAGAACGGTTCAAGTGACCCAAGGTAACAACACATTTAACTCATTACAAAATGAAGGAGACTTTACTAATACTAAGAGGGAAACAACATAGGCAAGATGACGGTTACTAGGAGTAGAAGGGTCACCTAATTTCTTCTAGGCTTGATCGAACAAATGGGGGTACTTTTCCTTCATCTCTTTTTCCGCTTCCCATGTGGCCTCCTCAACTTGTTGACTTCGCCACAATACTTTAACGGAGGCAACTTCCTTATTTCTCAACTTACGGACTTGCCTATCAAGAATGGCAACTGGAACTTCTTCATATGACAAATTCTTCATTAACCTCTATAGCTTCGACTGGCATGATGGTGGATGGATCTCCAATCACTTTCTTCAACATGGACACATGGAATACCGGATGCACCGATGACATCTCAGGAGGCAACTCTAGCCTATAAGCAACTTGACCAATCCTTTGAACGATCCGATATGGCCCGACATACCTAGGACTCAATTTCCCTTTCTTTCCGAATCGCATGACTCCCTTCATAGGAGATACCCTCAAGAACACCCAATCATCGACTTGAAACTCCAAATCCCTTCGACGAACGTCCGCATAGGACTTTTGACGACTCTGTGCTGTTTTCATTCTCTCCTGAATAACCTTGACCTTTTCCATAGCTTCGTACACCATATCCGGCCCTAGCAATTCCGCTTCACCTACCTCAAACCACCCGATTGGCGATCTACATCTTCTCCCGTACAATGCCTCAAATGGGGCCATCTGAATGCTAGCATGATAGCTGTTATTGTAAGCAAATTCTATCAGTGGCAAGTGTTCATCCCAATTACCTTTAAAATCTAAGACACAAGCCCGCAACATATCTTCAAGCGTCTGAATGGTCCGCTCGGCCTGTCCATCGGTCTGTGGATGGAAAGCTGTGCTGAGATTCACCCGAGTTCCCAAACCTTGCTGAAACTTCTTCCAAAAGTTAGCGGTGAACTGAGCCCCGCGATCTGAGATGATAGAAAGTGGAGTGCCATGAAGCCTTACTATCTCTTTGATGTACAATCTTGCATATTGCTCGGCAGTATCAGTGGACTTGACAGGCAGGAAGTGAGCTGATTTGGTGAGTCGATCTACTATCACCCATACTGAATCGAACTTACGCCGAGTGCGAGGTAACCCCACCACGAAATCCATATTGATCATCTCCCATTTCCACCTTGGTATTTCTATAAGCTGAGTTAATCCACCAGGCCGTTGATGCTCGGCCTTCACTTGTTGACAGTTCGGACATTTAGCTACAAAGCCCGCCACATCCCTTTTCATACCGTTCCACCAATAAATCTCCTTGAGATCGTGATACATTTTCGTTGAACCAGGGTGCACAGAATACCTGGAAGTATGAGCCTCCGCCATCACTCTTTCCCGAAGCTCGTCCACATCCGGAACACATAGCCTATCTTGACACCGCAATACACCATCTTCGCTGCTGAGTACAAATGCTGAGGTCTTGTCATTCATGATCGCTTCCTTCACCCGAACCAATGCTGGATCCATGAACTGTTTTTCCTTGATTTCCGCGACCAATGATGATTCTGCTCCATTATGCACCAAGATATCCCCCTCGTCCGACGCCGAAATACGAACCCCCAAGCTGGCTAATTGGTAGACCTCTCGAGCCAGGGGTCTCTGATCCACACCCAAATGAGCCAAACTACCCATGGATTTTCGACTAAGAGCGTCGGCTACCACATTTGCCTTCCCCGGATGGTACAATATGTCCATATCATAGTCCTTGAGTAGTTCTAACCACCGCCGCTGTCTCAGATTCAGCTCTTTCTGCTTGAACAAATACTGGAGGCTCTTGTGGTCCGAAAACACATCTACATGAACCCCATAAAGATAGTGTCGCCATATTTTCAAGGCAAACACAACAACTGCAAGTTCCAAATCATGCGTCGGATAATTCTTCTCATGGTTCTTGAGTTGTCCGGAAGCATAAGCTATAACCTTTCCGTGCTGCATCAATACACATCCCAAACCGACTCGGAGGCATCACAATAGACTACAAATCCCTTTGTGCCTTCCGGCAAGGCCAATACTGGTGCCGAGGTCAATCTTGACTTCGGTTCTTGGAAACTTTTCTCACATGCTTCGGACCACCTGGAACTTAACTGCTTCTGCGTCAATTTAGTCAATGGGGAGGCGAGGGTTGAGAATCCCTCTACAAACCTCCGATAGTACCGTGCAACCAAAAAAGTTGCGAATCTCTATCGGGGTCGTGGGTCTAGGCCAATCTTTCACTACTGCAATCTTCTGAGGATCCACCATAATTCCCTCACCGGAAATAACATGCCCTAGAAAAGCTACGGACTCCAACCAAAACTCACATTTTGAGAACTTGGCATACAATTGATGCTGAAGAAGGGTCTGCAATGCAATGCTGCTCTGAGGTGAACGGCATGATCTTCCCCGCTCCGAGAGTAGATGAGAATATCGTCAATGAATACAATCACAAAGGAATCTAGGAATGGCTTGAAAACCCGATTCATAAGGTCCATGAAAGCTGCTGGGGCGTTGGTTAGCCCAAAAGACATAACCAAAAACTCAAAGTGACCATAACGAGTTCTGAAGGCGGTTCTAGGAATATCCTGCTCCCTGATTTTCAACTGGTGGTACCCAGACCGTAAATCAATCTTTGAGAAGAACCTCGCTCCCCTGCAATTGGTCAAACAGATCATCCACTCGAGGCAATGGATATTTATTCTTAATGGTGACTTTGTTAAGTTGCCGATAATCAATACACATTCGAAGTGACCCATCCTTCTTTCTGACAAAGAGAACCGGAGCACCCCATGGCGACACACTCGGTCGTATGAACCCTTTCTCTAATAAATCCCTCACCTGCTCCTTTAACTCCCTTAACTCTGCTGGCGCCATTCTGTAAGGTGGAATGGATATTGGCTGAGTATCCGGCAATACATCAATTCCGAAATCAATCTCCCTATCCGGCGGGATGCCTGGAAGCTCATCTGGAAACACTTCAGGAAATTCATTCACAATTGGCACGGACTCGAGGGTAGGCACCTCCGAGGTGGTGTCCGTTACCCGAACCAGGTGATAGATACACCCCTTCTTAATCATCTTCGAAGCCTTAAGGTAGGAAATAAACCTACCCCTTGGCACCACACCATTTCCTCTCCATTCAATGATTGGCTCGTTAGGGAACTCGAGCCTCATAACTCTCGTCCGACAGTCAAGCTTGGCAAAGCACGAATAGAGCCAATCCATCCCCATAATTACATCAAAATCTACCATCCCAAGCTCAATAAGATCAGCTATGGTATCACGACCACCCACTGTAACAACACAATTTCTATAGACTCGTGAGGCTGTAATAGAATCACCAATAGGAGTCGACACAGAGAACGGCTCATGAAGCTGTTCGGGTTCTATCCCAAAGCTTGAAGCAATGAATGGAGTAACATAAGACAAGGAGGACCCCGGATCAATAAGGGCATAGCAATCAATAGTTTGAACAGACAGGATACCTGTAACAACATCTGGAGAAGCCTCGGCATTCTGGCGGTCACTCAATGCATAGAATCGGCTAGGTCCACCCCTACCCCGAGCTCCACCCCTAGCTGCACCACGCCCTGCTGCTGCTGGAGTACGCGCTGATGATGTAGCAGCTGAAGAACCGGATGACTGAGCAGATCCCCTACCTATACCCTGACGGGGTGCACGGCAGTCCCGCCGAATGTGACCTCTCACCCCGCACCCGAAGCACACCGGAAGGTCAAGGTAGCAAGTTTCTGTATGAAATCTCCCATACTTGGGGCATGTAGGTCTCCCCCGCCGCTGGGATCTCACCCCGGGATGACCGGACCGACGAGACCTCTCGCCGTCCGAACCGTGTCTCGAGTAATCGCCTCTGCCGATGACTGTGCACGGATGGCGGTGCACTCGCGGAGGACTGAGCATATGACTGGGATGGCCCTGATGACCCCCTCCCTGGAAGTGATCTCCCTGAACGACCCATTGACCGGGCCCTGCTGCTACTTTCTCTTTCTGCACGAATCTTCAATTTCCTGGCCTCTGTGGCCTGAGCAAACCCCACAATCCTCCCATAGTTCATGTCTGAGTGCAAAGCTGCCGTGGCGGCCTCATTCACCACCAAAGGGCTAAGGCCCTGAACAAACCGTCGAACCCGGGCATCCATGGTCGACACTAAATGAGGAGCATACTTGGACAACCTTACGAACTCCATGTGATACTCCCAAACACTCATACTGCCCTATTTGAGAACCTCGAACTCAGTGGCATGGGCTGCCATTGCCTCAGCAGGTAAGAAGTGGTCCATAAATGCATCCACGAACTCATCCCATCTGGCCGGAGGGCTCCCTTCCTCACGGGAATCCTCCCACATTTCGAACCATGAACGTGCCGCTCCCTTCAGCCTGTAAGAGGCCAACTCTACCCCCTCTATATCCGTAGCCTTCATCACTCTGAGGGTCTTGTATATCTCATCAAGGAATTCCTGTGGGTCAGCCTCTGGATCGGTGCCTGAAAATTCCGGAGGGGCCAATCGCAAGAATTGATGGACTCTGGAGCCAAAGGAATCTCCCTGTCCGCTGGAGGATGCAGGGGCATCATGGGATCTCTGGGCCTGGGCGGCCACTAGCTATGTTAACATATGGATGGCTCCCCTAAGATCTTCATTAGAGATACCAGAGCCCGAAGCGGGAACTGTATTTGAGTTAGGAACACTGGCAGGAGGAATGGTGGCATCCTCTGCCGCAGGTGGGATAGGGACACTTGGGTTTTGAACAGATGGGTCAGGCAAATTCGGGACTGGTGGGTCATTCTCTCCCACGGCATCGGGTACATGATTAACAGCTGCACTTAGGTCGGCATTGGCCCTAAGGCCGAGTCTAGCCTTCTTCTTAGGTGCCATATTCTGAAAATTTGGGAACAAGGCACGAATTAGACACATATATCTCCACATTGCACTTTACCGCACGATATAGATTATCAAAGAAGTAGGTAAATTCCTAAATGCCCGTGTAGCCCCCTACTTATATGATGTGGTCGACAACACACCTATAAGAAGGGCACTACTAGACACGGCTCCGAGACATCCTAGGACACTTTAAAAAACCATAGGCTCTGATACCAAGTTTGTCACGCCCCAAATCGAGGGACATGACCGGCGCCTGACCGGGTTGCCCCAGTCAAGCGGACCTGGGTGCCTTTCATTCCCACGCGTTAACCCCTGTGTTGATTGTTTCTCATTAACCAAATATTTTACCAATAATGACTAATTTCATAATGCATAAACATAACCATGTGATTGATTCACTAACAAGTTCATAATTTATATTTACAACGCCCCATACATATACATAGGCCACAATCCCATAGTTTACATGTCTATGGAGCCTCTAGGATACAAAAAGGGGAATACAATACTTGCCGGTAACAAGGCTCCGGCTATACCTTACAAAACCAAAATGAAATATAAACCAAGTGGCATGAACCACACAAGGCCCCGAGGAAGAAAGAGGCTCACCAAAACGGGCAGTGGAAGGAGAAGGATACTACTGCCGATGAGCTGAAGTGCCTGCTACTGATCCACCTACAATCATAACACGAATGTAGCGTCCCCGGCAAAAGGGACGTCAGTACACTTGAATTGTACTGGTATGTATGGACAAACTTTGTCCCAAGTAAACTCAAGCCATTAAATTACATCAACAATTAATTAAGCCGGCCAACCATGTTTCCACATTTTCCTCATTTCAAATAATTCTCACACAAAGCACCTTCTACGATCAACCAATTTAACAATAACCAATCAATCACGTAAAGCACAAGTAGTCAAACAAAGCGGCAATCAGTGCCCCACAGGTTGCAAACTCTCCTGCTGTCTCCTTTCACAATTTCACATTATTGATTTTTGTATCAATTTTCAATAGCGATTTCGATCGCTTTCCATCCTTATTGCCCCCGACCACCCTTATTACCTCGGCCACCCTTATCACCCCAACCCACACCTTATTTCCTCACGTTGCGGCGCGCAACACGACCCCGCCTTACAGTTGAAAACACAACAATTTCAAAAAGCAGATAAGGTACTACACACAATTTCAACAAGTTCAAATAAGCAACTTACACATTGGTTCATGTTCTCAATTTCTTCTCAAGCCAATATCAAAACCAAGTTACAAGTATTCCAAAATCGAAAATGCCCACATAATCATGTTCAACAATTTACCACAATTAAGGTGTTTCAAATTCCTTCCACAATAAGCCAAATATGCCATCACAATGGTTGTTCCCAATTCTTTACCAATCTCGATTACCTTTTTATCTTTCAATTCATATTTCATACCACACCACACGTAGTTCAACATCAATCAAATGCTCAACAAGGAAATCAAAGAATTACGTAAAATTTCTCATTTTGACACATACCAAAACAATTCGCACACATTTGGGCGATTTTACAAGAATCAAAATTAGCCATACATACCGGTGATGAGTTTTCTTCCGTTAACTTCCTACTTTATGCTTACCCATGCTATCTTACTCTTACCAACCTTGTTCTTGAAGACTCTTACTTCTACTCACTTCTTTTTACTAAAAATCAAGTTCAATAATCATGCATGAGTGTAAAAATTCTATTTTTAAAAGCTATTATATGCAAACCTCTCTTTACCCAATTAAAACTGAAAATCAAAGAAAATAGTTAGGGTTTTTACCTTGAAAAGATTGGGGAAGTTGAATCCTTGCCCTAAGATCCCTTGGAATTAAGATGGTTGGAACAATCTTTGAAGATGAAAGATTTCTCTCTCTAAAAACCCTCTCTTCTCTCACTAATTTTGGTAAGATGATATGATAAAATGAAGAAGAAGTGTGTTATATTAAAGAAGAGATCGGGTCAAAATGTTACAAAAATCGGGGCCGGGGTCAATTATGCGGTGCACTATGCGACCGCAGAATCAACATGCGGTCCGCATAGTGACCGCAGAATTGCCCCAAATTTTACACAGGTTCTGTTAAGGAATGCGGCCAGAATGCGGTCCGCATGCTTGATCTGCGGTCGCAAAGTGCACCGCAGATTTGACATGCGATCGCATATCGACCGCACTTTTGACACGATTTTTGGGAAACTCTCTGGAACGTTTTGCGGCAAGAATGCGGTCCGCATGTCAAGTTTGCGATCGCATTCTTGACCGCATATTGGACACTTTTCGGAAAAATTAATTCTCTACATTTTTGAAACTTAAATCACTACCAAGGGTCCGAACCGCGGCGAGCAAGCTCGCCGAGAAGAATTCTATGCATTCCTAACACATTATTCGGACCATGACACCACAGCTACTAGGTTTTATGCACAAATTTTTTTTTTGGGGCCTTACAATTAAAGCCTCACTTGCTTAACGATTGTATGTCGGTCTCGCTTTAAGCGGACATGGATATTTTTTGTATTCAGGAATACACTCATGGTATCGAGGGGCGTAAATAGAAACAGAGGGCATTTCGTGAGCATGATAGGGCCCAGAGTTAGAGAGCGGGGTCTTCGGGTCCTTCTGGTGAGTTTCGAGTTGGTCAGAGGCAACAATACCTGAGGTATCTAGCCTAGCCAACGGCTAGCGCACCCCCTCAGTTTTGCGGTAAGAGATTCGATCATTCCACATACTCATGGTCTGGTCAGAATTTCAGGACCTCAGGTTCTTAGTATAAGGGTGAATCAAATCAGATAAGGCTGCCCTTTCCACAATGTACTCGATATGGTAAGCAGCATATCGGTCTGTGCCGTATGGGATTAGGGATTTGTTACACTTGTGGTTATCTGGACCACGTTATGAGGGATTTTCTATTGAGAGGTGATGCAAGCATAGCTCAACCAACGTGATATGTAGCTGGTTCGCTATCATTAGTACGCCCTCTGGGCCAGGTCCCCAAGCACCAATGAGTCATGGTAGAGGCAAAGGTTGAGCATCTAGTTCGAGTAATCCTCAGAACCGCATTTATGCATTGGTAGGACGACAAGACCAAGAGTCATTGCCCGGTGTTGTTACAGGTATATTATCTGTATCCTCCTATAATGTATATGAACTAATTGACCCGGGTTCCATCTTATCATATGTCACTCCATTGGTTGCTAGTAAGTTTGAAATAAAATGTGTATTCTTTAAACCTTTTGAGGTGACTACACCTGTTTGGAACTTGGTGATAACTAAGCAGGTATATAAGGGTTGTATAATAGTAGTTCATGGTTGATCTACTGTAGCAGACTTAATTGAGTTAGATTTGGTGGAATTTGATGTTATAATATGTATGGATTGGTTGGCTTCTTGTCAGCCAACGTTGATTGTAGATCAAAGATAGTCCGATTTCAATTTCTAAGGGAGCCTGTTTATGAGTGGAAAGGTAATACGACATCGCCGAGAGGAGGATTCAATTCCTATCTCAAGACAAGAAAGATGATCAGAAAGGGCTGTATTTATCAGTTAATTCAAGTTCAGGATATGGATGTGGAGTCACCAAC